>LUFD01000740.1:0-17787 GCA_003025255.1 Cordyceps pruinosa
GCCCGAGCCCGGCCCGGACGTGGAACTGGCCGGCGGGTCGCCGCCGCCGCTGTCGTTCGGGTACGTGTAGTAGCCGGACGACTGCGCGCGGCCCCTGAGGTGCGCGCGGGCGCGCGTGCGCCGCATCAGGTAGTCCTCCTCCGTGTTGGTCGGGTTCGCGCCGGGATAGAGCGGGTGCGTCGCAAGGGTGGACAGGTCCGCCGACGCCCAGCGGATCTGGATCATCGGCGCCGTCGCGGTGCCGGAGAAGGCGACGGATATGTCGTCCTTTTGGCACTTGTAGCCTCTTTGGTTTCCGTTAGCACGTTTGCACCAGCGCGCGCTCATCAGCGCGACAGCGGCGAGAAGGAGACCGACGCACCTGGGAACGCATTGCACGGCCGTCTCGGTCGGCTCGACGGGAGGGCCCTGGCCCGCGTGCCAGCGGAAGCAGCCGGCCGTGTAGCCGCGCGGGCAGACGGCGGGCGAGTAGTAGCCGGCGGTCGACCACCAGTAGTCGTCGAAGCCGGGCGGGCCGCACACGTCGCGCAGCTGCTTGTTCTTGTGGAACTCGTTGCTGAGGAAGTCGATGCCGCACGGGAAGTCGAAGGGCGTGGGCATGGCCGCCGCAGGCAGCGTGCCGTTGTGCGCGACAGTAGTCGGAGAGGCCGTGCTGGTGGCTGCCGCGGCCGCCATCGCAGCGGTTGCCGTCGTGAACAATGACTCCATCGCGACACAACTGGCCAACAACGAGTTGTTGCGAGGGTTCAGGTTTCCCACCACGAGACTGACCAGCGACCTTCGCCCTTGAACAAGCAGCTCCCCGCCGCCTCGAACATGGTTTCTGCTCTTCAGCCGCATAAACGAGAGTCGCGACGGACCAGCCCGCCCTCAGCCCTGGGAGCACGCTAACATATTTAAGCGTAACTATTTTGCGTTCGAGGCGCTGATCTGTCAGGGGACTTGTGCTGGCTATGCCCAACACGGTCCGCCGTGCGAAGCCTGTTGTCGCGCTTGACTCAGGTGAGCGACAGCAATTTCAGCTGGGCTGAGCGTGGTGGCAGCTGAACCTTGCCCTTCACGGTGCGCCAGCCACTGGGAACATCTTGCAAAACAAAGAAAGACGAATAAATGAATACGGCAAAAGATAGGGGCGCCGATGAGGCTCAGTCTAGATCAGTTGCCTGCATATAAGCAGCCTTCGCCGATGATTGGGCTTCCCCGGCTCTTGGAAGTTGGCGATCGCCAAGATACATGTTCCACTCCGCTCTTACCACTGGTGCCAACTTGTTTCTTTACTGCTCCTCTATTTTTTAACAAGAACCAACGTTGTTGAAGAGAAGTATTGGTCGGCGTTAAGATACAATCACCGTCAACGAGACGTAATTCAGACAACGGGTGGCGGAGTGATAAATTAAATCCCGAAAGAGGGAAATAACTACGACGAAAAATATATACATCCGATTTGAAGTAGACGCTCGCTGCTCCTTCATTTGTCACAACCCGACAAGCACCCACAGTGGTTAGAAAATCCCGCTTCCGTGTCCGATCTCCGCTCCGAGACTCCTCGTCATCACCATCAGCCCACCAACAGGACGGAATCCCGATATTACTTTGAACTTCCAAGCACAGCTCCGTCCCCGAGAGACCGGATCCCATTCACTTCTCATAGCCATGCCCCGTCCGACAGAAGATTCCGCAGGCCGCAAGGCGTGTCAAGCCTGCGCCAAAGCCAAAGTCCGCTGCACTTGGCCCCCAGAACCCCCCATTGCACGTAGAAGACCACTAGAATGCAATCGGTACGGCTCCTTGAGCATAATTGATGGTCGTCTAGAGCTGCTGCTAACAAGCCCTGCCAGGTGTTTGCGACTAGGAAAGGCTTGCAGTCCCCAAGCGGCATCCGCCAAAGCCGCGCCGTTGCCACGGACGTGAGTGCCCGCAACGATTAACATCTCTCCCAATACAGAAGAAAGTGTCTGAGATGTAATTGCAGGAGATTCGGCCAGCTCGAGCAAAAAGTCGAAGCCTTGTTCCAGACTCTACAACAAGGCCAGGATGCAACGCACAGCCAGCTGTCAACTGTCAACACTCCAGCACCATCCACGACCAAATCTACACAGTCTCCAATCGGCACATTCAGCGGCGCTCAACCAGAGCGAACGACGACAGTTTTGACTCCACCGCATTCGCTGGTGTCTGCCGATTTGCAAGTGACAGATGATGCCGTCTGGCCGTCAGACCAGCAAGCAGAGAGACTGCTCGCCATTTATGCCAATGTCATTGGCAGCCTGTTTCCGTTCGTAGTAGTTCCGAGTGTGAGCGCGAGCGAGTTTCGGGGTACTCGCCCGTTTCTCTTCAAGGCCATGGTCATGGCCGCCTCGTACCGCAACAGAGAAATGCAGAAGCGGCGAGCCAGAGACTTCACCATCTCTCTGACCAACTGCATCCTGTTGGAAGGTTACAAGTCGTTCGACGCACTGCAAGGTCTTCTTGTACACATCGCATGGTAGGGAGAGTCGCCACTTTTGTCGAACGAATGCTGAGTCGACAGGTACCAATGCCACGCGAAGCGCAACTCGCAAATCACCAACTTGATGCAGATGGCAGTTGCCGTACTGGCTGATCTGGAACTCAACAAGCCCTTCCATGCCAATGACAGAAGAAGGCTCGTCTACGATGTTACTAGATCCAGCTATGGCTTCACTAGCGAGACACGCGAGCTTTCGAATGACGAGAGACGCGCCCTGCTGGGATGCTACTACCTTTCCTCGACGTACGTGCTGTATCGTGCGTTGTGCGCTTCTGCTAATAACAATAGCGCATCCACTGTATACCGCAAGATTGATTCGCTGCGACTTAGCCGTTACATGGAAGACGCGTTGGAGCATCTCTTGGCTTCCCAGGAAAGAGAGTCGGACGCTCTCCTGTACCATCTGGTCCGCTTACAGCACATTGTCCAAGACATTACGCAAGCTCTTCCCTATGACGAGCCACACGGTTCACAGTCCCGCGGTGGAGCGTTTGTGATGCACGTAAAGATGCTGGATAGAAGCCTGTCGAATTTTCAGAAGTCTTTGCCGGCTTCGCTGCAACACCAAGGTACTACAGACGTTCCTTATGGCCAGGGAGAAAATGCTAATGAGGTCAGATTACTTGCTGATGCATCTGGCGACTGCACGTATTTTTCTTCACGAGGTGAGCCTGTTTGATGCGCTATGGGAGGGCGCGTCACCACATCACCGTCTAGATGGCCTGTGGTCCTGCGTGGAGGCGATGCACTCCTTCTTCCAGCTATTCTGCTCCATGCCGGGGGAGTCGTATATTACCATACCGTATACACTCTGGGGACAGCTGTCACACGCCTTGCTCACGTTGTCCCGCACGTGCCTCGTCGAGATTCCCGGCTGGGACAAGAGCCTGATGGACAGCGACAAGACGTTCCTTCCCACGCTGAACGCCGTGATGGATAGACTGAGCGTGTCTCAAAGCCATGCCAAGGCAGGATGGCTTGGCGAGGCAGAAGATACGATACTGGCGCGCATCATGTCCAAATTCGGCTGGATGAGAAAGTGGTTTGAGGAGCACACTGGAGAGAAGAGTATAGGAGAGGACGATGCAGCGGCATCTGCTGGCCCAGATGCGATGAAGGGCATGCAAGAAATCCAGGAGAGCATATTTATGGACAGCCGATTTTGGGAAGAAATTATGACTGAATACCAAACCCTGCCGGAGGCCTTCATGGCCAATTCCATACCAGGGCCGACACTGTTCTAGAGGGTGTGTTGAGCAACGCCTACATGAGCTTCAGCGGGGAATTGCATCGTATGAATCAACAATTTAGTTTCCATGCAATTCAACGCTCTTTTAAAAAATTATATCCATACTTGTTATTTGCTGTAGTTTCTTGACGTGGCTGATTTCTCGTGCTCCCATCAGCGCCTGACCCACACAAGCTCTCGCGATCGCGACACAGCTCAGGCGGAACTTCAAACAGCAACATCGGCAATCCTCGCAGCCGCCAACGACAAAATGTCACGTCGACCAGCAAAGGGCGACTACATCGAGACGGTAAACATTACGCAGCCACCATCCACCCCCTCGCTTTCGCCCCGCGACGTGCTAATCTCCCCAGGACACCGGCAACAAGGTCGCCCGCAAGGCCGTCCTCGTCGGCACGCAAAACATTGTCCTCGGCGGCAAGACCGTCATCCAGCCCGACGTCATGATCCGCGGCGACCTCGTCCGCACCGCGCCGTCCTCCTCGTCGTCCTCGTCCTCGTCCGGCGCCGCCGCCGCCGCCGCCGCCTCGAACACGGCCGTCGCCATCGGCCGGTACTGCTTCCTGAGCCGCGGCGTGGTGCTGCGGCCGCCGGGGCGCATGTACAAGGGCGCGTACACGTACATGCCGCTGCGGCTGGGCGACCACGTCTTCGTCGGCGCCGGCAGCGTGGTGCAGGCCGCGAGCGTGGGCAGCCACGTGTCCATCGGCCGCGGGTGCACCGTCGGCGAGTTCGCCATCCTCAAGGACTACATCAGGGTGCTGGACGGCGCCGCCGTCGCGCCGTTCGCCGTCGTCCCGAGCTTCTCCGTCGTCGCCGGCCGCCCCGCGCGCGTCGTCGGCGAGATCCCCGAGGGCGGCCACGACCAGTTCGAGCTGCGCGACCTGTACAAGACGGTCGGCAACAACCCGCAGCCGCCCCCGTAGGTCGTGGCGGGGAGGAGGGCCCGCGAGGCATCGCGCCGAGCCTCCGTCGCGGGGAGAGAAATGCGGGCGTTTCTGGGCGGCAGAGCCTGGCGCAGCACCGATCGAGGAGAGCATAGCACGCGGCAACTTGGTCCAGTACATGACACGATACCAGCATAGCGATGATTTTACTGAGCAGGTAGAGAAATATACCCCTTTATATCGAATGGCAAGTTATCCACAATCGCGTTGTTACTATCTAGGAAAGATATGTACATAGCCACCGGCCGGTACTGCTGCATCGGCGGTCCTGTCCCACCTCTTTATTTCGGCTTCGCAGCGCAGAGGGTAAGGGTCGTGTCGCTGTCACGCGTGCAGGTCTTGACCTGGCTGCCGGCGGGCGGCTTGCCATCCGCCCACACGATGGACTGGCAGTTGCCGTTGGAGGAGACGACCTGCACGCGGTGGCCCGCGAAGGGGTCGCCGAAGACGTCGGAGAGGTCGTACCAGACGCGGTCCGGGTCGAGGGTGTAGGCAAAGTTGGTCTGTGGCTTGCCCGTGTAGAGGCCGTCGCGCTCGCGCGTGACCTTGAGGGCGCGGCCGCCCGTCTTGGGGTCGCGCGTGTACTGCTCGGAGTACTGGCCGCCGTGGGCCGCAAGCGTGTGCGCCGTCGAAATGTCAGTGCCGACGGACCAGACGGTCACTTCGAAGGGGCAGTTGTTGTTGACCTTGGCCTTGCCTGGGTTGGTGGCGGCGGCGAGGCCGGCGAGGGCAACAAGGCCGAGCTGCTTGAGCATGGTGATGGATAAATGGGTATGTGTGGTTGAAGAGAAAGATGAGGAAGCGATGGGCTGATGGTAGCAGTTTCACTAAATTACGAGAGGAATCCTGGCCTTTTTATACTTGCATCCCACCTTATGAAAAGCTCTCGGCTTCCCAGCCCAGCTCGTATCTCGGCGCATTCGCACTGCAGGCCGCAAGAAAGGCTGCGCTGCAGACTCTCGACTTTTTCCATTTCCCATTGGGCTCGTGTACCGAAACACACCACTCGCGGGGTGGCAAGGTAACCCGGTGCTGTATTACACTGCGTCAACCTGCATCTCGGAAGACCACTCGGAGCTGCAGTCGCCACTCCGGACCCCAATGCAAGAGACCCTCAGCTCCCGCAAGGCTGAGCGGAGGTGCTTTGGCGGGCGGATGAAAAAGAGACCGCCGTGACAAACGTATATTGGTTCTTTTGACACCCCCATTCGACGGCGCCGATCACATCCCGGGCGACGCTGTCCATGCTTGGCGGGCCCCGACAGACGGCAGAATACGAGGTTTCGATGCATCGCGGAGCTGGGGCTCGACACCTGGGCACAGGATGGGCTGACTCGTGGGCGTCACGGGCAGCAGAACGGGTGAGCGCGTCGATGGCTTGACGGGGGCCCGGAAATCGACTTGGTCGGGCTCTACCCATCGTGTGAGACGCTATACGACCGGGTCCCTCAGACAGACGGTGTCAGCTGCTCTGTCGTGTTACGACGATGACGGCGGCCAAGAGGAGCCACAAGTAGAAACACTCTCCATACGGCATCTTTTATGTTATGCCGATTTCCGGCATGCGTGGCGCAGCAGAGCCCTCTCTGGCGACGAGTTGCCTGGGCAGCTTCGCGTTGCGGCCGGACGCCCAACACGGCGGTTCGGACATTGGACGCCGCGCAGCTTCTCGCCTCCAAGAACCTGCAGTCTGACGAGACGGATCAAGAACGAGGCAATGCTGGCCGGGCGGGCTGCTCGGGCAGGCATGTTACATGGCTTCCCGTGAAAGAGGGGAAGGACGAAAACGGTCTGAGCACGAAGGCTGGAAGAGGCTCTCGGCTCGATGCGCCCCCGCCAGCTGAGGTGGGAGCTCTGGCGGCGGGGTAGCTCTCATGAGGGAGCTCGCCTTCCGGAGCCTGGTAGGTGTCCTGCTAAATATAGACGCAACTTGCGACCTCGCATAGAAATCTATATGGGAAACCGTGGCTTGGGTCCTTTGTTCGCGGCGTACCTCCTGCTCAAGGCTGCGAGACCGTCGCCAGCACACCCGCGGCGTCCCTAGCCGACCATCCCGCAGACATTCCCTCTCCAGTTAGGATGCATCCCGTCAGGATGCCCGCAGGCTCCGGCCTCTCGCAGGGATGTCCCGCGAATCGTCACGCTCCTTTAGCAGGGCTGAAATGCGGCTTCAACCCTAGTTGACCAAGTCCGATGGAGATCCACCTGGTTCATAATTATGCGCATATACAGGATGCTTTATGAACTTTTTCATTCATCTTTGGGCGGTGTGCTCTGAGTGTGCGCAGAGCTTCATGTACCGAGATGGACCTTGATGGTGAGTAATTGTGTCTGGTCAGACACTCACGCCGACAATCTAGCTGGTGTCGCATCGACTTCTTGTTGAGCAGCCTTCTCTTGATACTCCATATTTTTCTCCAAAAGTCTCCTTTTAGACCCGCCTAGCAGTCCACGGGGTGTCACCGAATCGCCACGTCAGAAGGTTATCGAGCTATTGTTAAGCTTGGCTCTCATGCTCATAAGCGATGCCCAAAACTTGAAAGGGCGATTGGATTAGTTTCCGAGGTCAGAGATAACCTGTCCCAGGTCCACCAAGTACAGTGAGGGATATGGTAGCATATACTAGCTTCCCTTGTAACCCCTTGCTTCGACTGGTACCATTTGGGCACCAGTTGAACACCACCCGCCATTGCCCTCAAGCTCAACCAGTAGAATTTGAGTTAAGGTGGCACAGCCGCGACGCACATGGCGCTGGTGTTGATTTGGCGACAAGGTTGCCTCTGCAGGGCTGAGTTCCCCCCCGTGTCTCAACGCGTCTGCACGCTATAGCCCCTTGGCTCAGGGGGTTGCGACCGACATGCCAACCATGATCCCATCTTTCCTATGGCACATTCGTGCCTGGAGACCTCTCGCTCGCCTCTTGTTGCCAAAGCACGCTTGACCAGCGGTTATACGAAGATGATCAACGTGCCGATCATTGCAAAATCACGGTTTCGCACGAAAACAACCCGGTTCGCATTGTCGTCTCTGCGGAGTCGACGATTCTCCATTGCCCACTTCGAAGCAATGGCCCACGGAACCTGCGAGCCTATTGAGGAGGAGCTGCTTCCGGGTGATCGACTCTCTTGCTTCCACCCCACTCACCCTGGTCAAGTTCTCGATGGCAGCTTCAAGACAATCAGCAAGCTTGGGTTTGGCGCCGGTTCTACGGTTTGGCTAGCGGAGAATCTCAAGTTGTATGCGTCCCTCTCAATGTACGTCTCGTTTCCTAATCTGTTGTATCAGTGAGAAGTGGAAAAAATCCTCGCTTCCTCGATTTGTCAGCATTAAGATTGCCGCTCTTGATGCAGATGCATCTAGAGAGCTGATGCATTCGCAACTCATCGCTCACGCCAAGCCATCACACGAGGGTCTCTCATTCATCCGGACGCCTATTGATGAGTTTCGGCTGGTAGGGCCAGAAGGTACACACCTCTGTCTCGTTTATGAGCCAATGAGGGAGACTCTATTCCAACTTCAGCACCGGCTGCGGCGGAAGAGGCTGGCTTTACCGCTGTTCAAATTTTACATGTACTGTCTTCTTCAAGCGCTAGATTATCTGCATTCCGAGTGTCATCTCATTCATACAGGTAAGACCTCTGACAACATGCATGGACACGCGGTTAATTCCAAACCTCCAGATATCAAGGACGACAACATCATGGTCACTATTGAAAATGACAGTGTCCTAGCTGACTTTGTCAGTCGCCAAACAAACCTTCCACAGCCTAGGCACATACGAAGCGGAGACGGCCGTGTGACGTACCTTTCACAAGGAGACTTCGGGCCTTTACAGGGCTCCCGGCTTTTACCTGAGCTGGCGGATTTCAATCTCGGTTATCCTGGATTGGAGAAGGAAATTGGCCACCTTTCAGCCATCCAATCTCACCGCTTCCGAGCTCCGGAGGTGCTCCTCGGCTGCCCCTGGTCATATAGTGTCGATATCTGGAATCTGGGCCTTCTCGTAAATATGACCCATAACCTCATACCTATTATGATTCAAATCTCCTAATTGATAACGTCACCATCAATAGATGTGGAATCTCCTGGAAGACATCAGCCTGTTCGACCGACCTGCTGGCAATGACGGTGAATATGATGCACACGTTCACCTTGCACAGATGGTTTCTCTCCTTGGAGATCCACCAGAGGAACTCATCAAGAGGGAGCGAATTTTTCGCGAGCACCGGCTCAGCCGGCCAGTCACGAACTCACAAGGCAGGGACTGCAATTCTATGAATGAGTTTTGGGGGGGGCCCTTCTTTGATGATGATAGTAAGCTATACCCAGAGGCGATGATTCGACCCAAACGACAAACCCACTTACAGATGTCCGCTCGCAGACAAAATTCTCCGTCTAGATCTTCTTGGGGAAGGAAGGGTATTGGCAGATACGGTGACGGAGCTCAGCGGCGACGAGAAAGGGGTATTTCTCGATTTCGCTTTCGGCATGCTTCAATGGCTGCCCGAGAAGAGGCAGACCGCCCAGGAGCTCTTGCGGCACCCATTCCTCGACTCATTCAACAGGAGCCGCGAAGGAGTTATCTAGGGGGACTGGTGACAAGGCCTGTTTTTACCGATGGTGGGACGTCGCGCAGGAACGCTTTCATGCCCCAACGCGTTTTGTATTCGCAGGGTGGTCACATTGGAGCCCTGGTATCACTGTGGCTAGAGCTGTAAGAGGGCTTGTGAGCCCTTATCACCCTAGAGGGACCTTGGGGTAACATGCTAAAACATATGGCCCTGCCTTGCGAACACCCGTCTCATATGAAGCTCCTTCCCCCTTCACTTAAGCCTTGCGATAGAATTTTGCCGCCATGCTTTCGAGCTGGGGGGCTGCCTCAACGGACGACGACGAGCTAGGGAGTTGCCGGTGCTTAACCTACAATATTGTGCTCATATGCAATAGAGAACTCATCTGTAGTATCAGTTTGCCAGTCGGATGCATTGGCAGCGTCACCAAAGTGAGCCAAGACATGCACGGCCAGCTGGTAACGCCCGGGAGGGGCGTACCTAACTTCACCAGCAGTGGCATTTTGACCAGGCGTGTAGCTGCCGTCCCAACGAATAGTGACGTCGTCGCCGGCAATTTGACGCGCGACGTAGTGCAGATGTGAGGCAAGGGGCTGGCCGATGGACTTGACACCGCCGAATTCGGTGAGTTTCCCACCGGGCACGCAATTCTCGGCGGCTCTGCTGATGTTTCGTGATGGCGCGCAAATGTTGAGCGGCACGATATCAAAGCGAACTTGGGGCGCTCCGGCCGGCAGATATGTTCCGACGAGAATGCTCGAGACGTTCTTTCCAGCATCCTTCCGGGCAATGGAGGCAGGCAGCCCCAGAAGCTGTCCCTGCGAGGGGTCTTTCAGGAGGAACTTGTCGGTATCAGCGCTCACCGCCTTGCCTTTGGGCCCGTCGACCTTGAGCTTCGGAGTGGGAAGCCAGCGGCGATTGAGGAAGCGGAGAAATCCGGCCATGCCGAGGAACGGTACGGTCAGGTTGGTGCCATCCGTGCCATTGACAACTATCCAACCAGACCAGACCAATAGTTCTGGCGTCAAGTCGTCGTCGTCGTCTTCGTCGTTGCCGTTTTCGTCGTTTTCGTTGTCGTTGGCCGTGGACGGCGGTTTAATCGTATTGAAGCCAGTCGGATCGGCAGCAGTGACCTGAATGGTCCCAGATTCGCCAGGGCCGAGGGTAAGGGATTCCTGGCTAATCTTGACCTCAGCGGTGGCCTTGTCAACACGTTCGGCCGTGATAGGGTCCTCACGTGTACTGAAAGGGTCGGACACGATGGCGTTTAGTGTCTGGGCATGCAGGCTGGAGAGCTGGTAGGTGACTTCTGACTTGGCCGTGTTGGTGATCTTGAGGCTCAGGGAGGGCACGCGATGCTCCGTGTCGTTGAAGGCCAGGCTCGCGGGCTCTACCAGCGTCGTGGCGTGCGCGGCGTCCCAGGCATCGACGAGGCCGCCGCCTTGGTTGGCAACGGGCGCGAGTCCGTCGCCCGTGGAGGCCCTCTGCGGCTTGGCCGTCGAGATGAGGCGGCTGCGGATCGCCGCCGCGTCGAGCTTCGCCGGCAGCGCGCCCGTGCCGCCGTGAAGGGCGTTTGCCACCAAGGCGGCGACTCCTGCGACAAACGGCGCCGCGAACGACGTTCCGTTCGCGGTGATGTAGGTGTGGTTCGCCCAGAGCAGCGGGACATCCATGCCGGGCGCGCCGAGGCTGGGCTTGACGTCGAGGTCCCACGTCGGCCCGAGCGAGGAGTAGTCGTCACCGACATACTTCTCGGAGAAGGCGCCGACCGAGAGCACGCCGCGGCCGGTGCCGGGGCTCACGCCGTTGAAGGCGCCCCTGGCGACGGAGTTGCCCGCCGCGTTGACGCAGAGGATGCCGCTGGCCGCGATCCGGGCCACGGCGACTGCGGCTGGGTCTTGCGCCCAGTTGGTCGCCGAGCCCGTGGAGGAGATGATGATGTGCGCGCCGTCGTGCGCCGCCCGCAGCCAGCCTTTCAGCCGAGTGCTGGTCCTCGAGCTAGTGTTGCAGTTGGTGACGCGATAGGCCATGAGCGTGGCGTTGGGCGCGACGCCGACGTAGTTGGTGGCCTCGGAGAAGCCGGCGACTATGCCAGCGAGGGCAGTGCCGTGGCCGTAGCAGTCCTTTGGGTCTCCTTTGTCGCCCTCATCCACAAAGTTGTCTCCAGAGATAACCTTGCAGCCCTTTCCGAAGCAACCTCCCAATGCCTCGTGTGTGTAGTCGACCTAGGGTTCATATCCGTGAGTTGTCAGGAACGGTCAGGTATTTTCTCATCTTTGGGTCAATCTTACGCCAGTGTCAACTATAGCAATCTTGATTCCTTCGCCTTTGAACCCCGCCTTGTGCATCTTGTCGACGTGCGTCATGGCAAAGGGCCAAGCCACACCCCTGATCTTCTGTGACTCGAGCTGCTCAAGGCTCCCACGCTGCGGAAAGCGCTTTTCATTCTGTACTACCTGTTCTAGGGCCTTGTTGTCAATTTCCAGAACCGTCTCTTCTTCGTGCCATATGTTGAAACCAGCCGCTAGGGCCTTGATGTCGACGCCATTGGGGCTGTGAACCGAAAGGCCGTGGAAGAAGGGAGACTCAAACTTGTCAACCACGTTTGCTCCCGCTGTCTCGATTATCTTGGCAAGAACTTCCACCTCTTGGCTGCTTTTCCCTTCAATAATGAAGGAATTGGCAATGGTCTTGCCACCATTCTCTGTTGGAAGTTGGTCTGGCGCAGCCAAGACAGCCGAGGAGATGGCCGCAGTGGCAAGCCACGCGAGGGTCGATAGCAAAGAACGAACCATTATTGCATGGCTGTTGTACTCTGATTCTTTCACAGTGAAATGAGGAATGTGTAGCTGCCTGAATTTGAAGGAGGGTGTTGGAACAACCAGTGAAGAACAGTAGAATATGTAGAGAAGGCTCAATAATCCGGCCCTATATTGTATAGTTGGACTGATTAATCAAATCAAACTGGGTAGAATGGTAGCCTTTTATATATTTCTGCAGTTGGCTATAGTATCATCTCCTCTGCTATATGACCAGGCTATTTCTCTCAATCCAATGCAAGTTTCTATCCTCTTCGAGCCATAATTGCGTACGACTCAGTATGGAGTAAAGCTTCTTGTACTGCCTGGTCTGAATCTCCTGATAACTACAAATCACTGGGGCTATTTCGGTCAACATGCCGAGACCCCCACGCTCGGCCAAGTTCGGACGAGAATAAGTGAATTTAATGCTACGGGTCTCCCGCACATCGATCCGCATGATTGTTATTTAAGCTTGTTAAATGCAAGCCCGCGGAGCTAGCAACCGATGCATGGCGTATTTCTAGTACATTATGCAGGCGGCTGAATTGACGAGTTGCCGAATTGTCACGGACCATAAGGGTTTTATAGCGGATTCTAGGGCTATTGCGCCTCGTCGACTGCTATTACTTGACCTTTATACGTTTCTGTGGTACCACGGTGTAGCGTAGAGCCGTCTTTAGATTAACATAGAAGACACCGATAATAGCGCTTCTCTGCTGCGGCACCGTCTTCGTCCGCGGCGTCGTCATCGTCCGCGGCGGTCAAGGAGGCCTGCATGTAGCAAGGGAGGGTTTCATATCGCCTTGTGGAGTTTGATACGCAAAGGCCGCTTAGAAAGTCTAGGCACATTGAAGAAAAAAAGAAGAGTAAAAAGGGACCAGTGGCATCGCCGTGGCTGGAGGAGCGTATTGCATTTCATCTCTGCGTTCACGCAATAACGGAAGGGTGGGGGCGAATGCGAGGATAACATGTACACAGTAGGGTATACCGAGGTCCATTCTCGTGTAGCTATGCCAGTCTCGTATCCAGGCCGTTCACATTCAATTATATGACCAACTTGTGGCAGAGGAGACGCGCGGGACGTAGCGCAGAGGGAGAGAGCAGAGCGACGAGAGCAAGACAAACCAGATGATGCTCTCCTCGCTTTCTATAATCCTCGGGCGTATAATGAGATGCTAGAAGAAGAAGATATCTACGAAGTGGCAACGGCAGTAACGACAAGCTGCTCCTGCGCATCAACTAGTGCCGGCCAACAAGGGACATGGCTGCATCGCATTATTCGTGACATACAGCAGCTTGCATTCTACCAGGTTGTTGATTCATGCTAGGTTGAATAAAATTCGAGTCTGTGACCTTGATGGATCACGGTCTAACAGAAGTCGTCACTACCTAGATCAACAGGCCGCTTCGACCACGCATATTGCGCTCGCAGCAGACGACAAGCACGTCTCTCCCGCGAGGCCCTCACCCACGCCCATTCGTCGCCCGCAGCGCAATCGCGTCCTCTCTAGCAGAAGCCGTTCCCGGCCCTGGTGTAGCCGAAGCGCGCGTCGTACTCGGCCAGGTCGTACCAGCCGGCGTTGCCCGGGCCGCACGCGGCCGCGATGCTGCTGAAGACGGGGCCGAGGCCGTAGCCGTTGCAGCGCTCGCCGCCGCCGCCGTACGCGCACCCGTACACGACGACGCCGCCGCGCTGGAGCGCGATGGCGCTGCGGAAGTACGTCCCGTGGCAGCCGTCCGTGATGGCGGCCACGGCCGCGTCGACGTCGGCCACGGAGCCCGCGCCGAAGCCTTCGCAGTAGACGCCGCTGCGCTTCCCTACCGGGGCGGCGGCGCCGTCATCCGGGGCGGTCGGGGAGGCCTCCACATCGCCGTGGAAGAACCAGGAGAAGGCGCCGGCGTCGTCGACGCGCCCGAGGTAGAGCCCGTCGCCCGCGGGCAGGGCGGGCAGCGAGGCGCGGGGGGCGGGCGAGGCGAGGACGGTGCCGAGGGAGACGAGGGCGGCGGCGACGGAGGTCTTCATTATGAATAGGAGGGGAGTGCAGAGGGAGGGGTAGGTGCGTTGAGTTTTGAAGCGGAAAGTCGTATTTGTGGACAATGTTGTTGATGACTGCTGCTGCTGCTGCTGATGAGAACAGCTTGCGGATCTGGGAAGGGTATCTTCACCTCTTTATAATGACTTCCATTCCCAGTTTTTCTCTGTCACAATATTCGCCTCGTATGATTGCAGCTTCATCGGGGGCAACCGAGCAGCTCGGCATACACGCGCCGACTCCCATGAGCCGAAAATGCCGAGAGGGGGGGCAACGAAGCTGCATCGTTCTTCCAGGGGCGCTCTTGACTGCAATTTTCTTCCGTACTGACGACGACACAGCCGGCGCATCAAGGACCTCTCAAGGGAAAAATCCCTCCCATGCGGTTCGCGGCTACTACCGGATGCCGCACGCAAGCCGCATGCGGTTTTATTGCCTGCACAGTGCAGTTGGTAGGTCGATGATGATGTATGTATCGGACGAGTAGTTTACGGCCAATGCACTGCATCCGCTCCATTGTCAGGTATATACGTGCTTGCGGCCGCGGCACATGTTTTGTTCAGCCCGATCTGGCCCGACTTGAGAGATGTCAAGTGGTTCGCCGCGTGAGAACCAACCATCGCTCCAGCGTACCGAGTCCCTCCCGTGACGAGAGAGAGCGCCACTAGGGTCATCGATGTATTCGGCTTGGGTTCTCGGATGCTGGCCGTGGAGCGAGTCCTGGATCCTGATCCTTCATCTGCACGACCCTTGTCTGGGTGAGTGCGAAGAACACGAACTGTAGTCAAGGGAGGGACCACTGTCACCTGCAGCAACTGAACAATGTACCGATATAATTCTGGGCATGCAATAACAGCTACGGACTTACACAATTCCCTGATTTTTCGTGCACAGTGCCGCGGGTAAGCAGGGCGTGGCCGATGAACAATACTCGGGCACTTTTCCGTCCATTCCTTCGCCCTCCCGCCCTCGACAAAGCAGACAGGGCATGACCATACATGTGCGGCCGGTCTTAACATGGCGTATCCCGAGATGTGCTGGAGCTGACCATTACGTCGTCTTTTCCGTCGCCCTTGTTCCAAACTATGGTGGTTTAATCCGATCTTTGTGCAAATGCCCGCCGGACGAAAGACGGAAATGACCGTGGGTCGTCCCCCTCGGCTCTCGGCAGATGCCGGCTGATGTTCCCGCGGAGTCAATAGTCCTGGGAAGAACCCGCAGGGTCGCATTGCAGAAACTTGGACTGACTGGGTCGCGTGTGGACACCCAGGGCGGCGTGTTCCATCCGCGGGCGATACTCGCAGAAAAGCCACAGCATCACGCCAGTGCTCTTCCACAAAGAAAGAAAATAAGAGAGGCGGTGCAATAAGAGAAAGCAAAGAAGAAGAATGAAATTCATATTTGCGCCTTATTCATCGACTCATATACACTCGTAATTACGTCCCTCACAGCTTTTGCTTGTTCTTCTCGTCATCCACCTCGCAGAATGCCTTGAACGTGGTAAACTCCTCGTCTCCAGTCGTCGTCGACTCGAGCACGAGCTCGGCCGTAGAGCCAACGAAGAAGACGTAGCCCTCCTTCATCTCGTAGCGCGTCGGGCCGACCGAGATGGTGCCGGAGCCGTTTGTGCAGATGACGACGCTGGGGCCGTCGAGCGGCTCAAAGGTGGCCTTGGCGTCGGGCCCGCGCAGGACGCTGCGGACGACGGCGAACTCGTCGATGGGCGGGTCGTAGAGGAGGACGGCGGAGCCGCTGCTGTAGGCGGCGCGGTTGAGCGTGGCGTAGGGGTACTCGGCCGGCGTCATCTTCTGCTCATCAATGGGCGCGTAGTTGTACGTGAGCATGTCGACGAGGGTCGCGACGTCCTTGAACTTGGGCGTGAAGCCGGCGCGGACCACGTTGTCGGACGCGGCCATGCACTCGACGATGTCGCCCGAGATGTAGGCGTGGATGTCGTCGGCGACGAGGAAGATGGCCTCGCCGACGTCCATCTTGATGAAGTTGAGGAAGAAGAGCACGAAGAGGCCGATGTCGTCCTCGAACTGGCCGTCGAGGCGGACGACGAGCTCGGACAGCGTCTCGCCCGACGTGGACGGCACGCCGCCCGCGGCGAACTGGTCCTTGTCCTGCCTGGCCAGCTCCACCAGCTTCTTGACCTCGGCGGCGACGGCGTCCTGCGAGGCGCCCATGAGGCCCGCAAACGCGCTCTTCAGCGCCTGCTTCTTGGCGTCCTCGGGGCCGTCGTCCTGCGCGGCGAGCGCCTCGAACTGCCGGGCGTTGTCCTCGCCGACGAGGCGGCGCAGCGGGGCCAGGGCGCGCAGGAAGTGGGCAATCTCAGGCAGGGGGCGGAAGCCGCAGAGCCCCTCGAACGGGGTGATGGCGATGGCCATCTCGGGCTTGTGGTTGTCGTCCGGGTAGTGGCGCGGGTCGCGGGCGTGCAGGCGCTCGGCGAGCGCCTTGTTGGGGTGGGCCTGGATGGAGAGGGCCTTGTTGATGGAGAGCACCTTGAAGAGGAAGGGCAGGCGGTCGCCGAAGCGGGCGGCGACGGTCGGGGAGAGCAGGGCCCGGTTCTCGGCGACGAGCTCGAGGAGCGTGCGGCCGGTCTGGACGTCGCGGGAGGGGTTGGAGGGGTGGGTGCCCATCCAGAGCTGCGGACGGCGGAGGGTCAGCAGCGGCGGGAGCACGAGCAAGGGGGGCAGCAAAGGCGGCAGGGAGAGGGGATCAACACACCTCAGCGTACGGCTTGTCTTGTTGCACGGAAAAGTCGGCGGCCGGGGTCGCGGCAGCAAACTTGGCGGCGGCCGAGTCGCTGCCCGTCTTGCCCCATTCGTACGAGTTGACGCCGCACTGGAGGCGGATGAGGGGGACCTGCATGGCGCGTGGCGGGCCGGTGTCTGGGCCGGCGATGGAGGGGAAGCGGTGGGCAGTCCCGAGTGATGAGCAGAAGCAATTGGCGGCTGCTATGATGGCGGAGGAGGAAGGACGGCGAGAGCTTCGAGATAGGGGGGGAAGCTATCCAACCCCGCTGTGCCGCCACACTCGGATCGCTGCCCCGCGCCACCGCACGCGCCACATCTCGGGCTGTCCAACAAACCACCGTCTCCCGGTTGATAAGCACCGAGCAAATAAGAAAGCAAGCTTGCTTTTTGCGTGGGCTTTGCGTGAACCCATCGATCCATGATCCATCTCATGCCACGCAGATTTTTTTCGTCCCACGTTGGGACCAATTCCGTGGCGGTTCGTGCCAACCTCCGCCCCCGATTGCCTTCCCCTCCCTCCGGTTCCGTTCCGTCTCCCGCTGGACCTTGGTTGCGGCGCAGTTCGGGCCGCAAGTCGTGCGACGACAACGCCCTACGGGAGCAGCATCCGGTTTGCTGCCTTCTTTCTTGTTTCTTTTTTTTTTTACCCTTCCCTCTTCAGGTTTGCTGCTGACCGCTTCCCGCATTTCCCGTTGCACATCATCTCAACATTTTGTATCGGCCCGTTGTCGATTGACAGACGGCCCCCCCTTCCATCCGCCCGCACTCAACACGGACTAGATATGTTCACATATATAAGAGACAGGAGATGCTTTCCCACATCATCCATTATGAATTTTTTTTTTGCAAAATATTACTCTTTTTCACTCATTTACCCGTTGTTAAAGGAAACGAATAAAAAAAAAAAAAAAAAAAAAA
>LUFD01000746.1:2384-23053 GCA_003025255.1 Cordyceps pruinosa
CCAGCGCGGGGAGAAGGTCGAGCTGACTCGGCCACACTGTGCGTCTGGAAGTTGACAAGCCCCCAAAGTTCGACTTTGCGCCAATCAAAAAGACCAGACTGGACGCCTCGCCCGGCACTTGGCCAGCCCTAGCGCATCTGGCAGGTCAGTAGTTCCCATCTAGTCCGGCAAGGCGCTGCAAGCCACGCTCATCGCGGAGAACTGGGGTAGACGAAGCTGTCTCCTTCTCCTCTCTGGATCTGTCTCTCTCTCTCCTTCACGTCGAGTCCGCCGCCATTGCGCTTCCGCCTTGTGCTTCTTAAGGACCCCTATCCCCCGCCCGCTCGCGTCCGTCGTGTCTCCCCGCATCTCTCTCGGCCTGGCGCTCAAGTCAATCAGTCTCCCCGCCCACAGCTCGAGTTCTAGCTCGCTCCCGGTGAACTTCCCTGCTTCCCGCCCGCAGCGCACCACTTCGACCTCCTCCTCCTCGTCGTCAAACCCTCTTACACACAGACGCCGCCGCCCGCCGAACCAACCATGGCCCGCCGCGTCGCCCGGGTGCTCCGCGCCATCGTGCGCAACGACGCCATGCGCGAGGACCCCGAGGCCATCTACAACGGGCGCGTCCTGGCCCTCGTCTGCGCCGCCTGCTTCGGCGGCATGCTCTTCGGCTGGGACACGGGCGCCATCGGCGGCATCCTGCACATGCCCGCCACCCAGGCCCGCTTCGGCTTCCTCCACAGCCCGGACAAGCACAAGGCCGACCAGGAGCAGAACATCGTCTCCACCCTCCAGGCCGGCTGCTTCCTCGCCTGCCTCGTCACCGGCTGGGCCGCCGACCGCTTCGGCCGCCGCGCCTCGCTCGTCGCCGCCGGCGCCCTCACCGTCGTCGGCGTCGTCTTCCAGGCCGCCTCCGCCGCCCGCGGCACCCTCGCCGTCATGTACGTCGGCCGCTTCGTCGCCGGCCTCGGCTGCGGCGCCGCCTCCGCGCTCACGCCCACCTACGTCTCCGAGTGCGCCCCGCGCGCCGTTCGCGGCGGCCTGACGGCGTTCTACCAGCTCTTCAACGTCTTTGGCATCATGGTTGCGTTCTGGTATGATGTTGCGTGCCCCCCCAGCGCGTTGTGTTCTGGAGAAACCAGCAGGGAAGCGTACTAACATCGCATAGGGTCAATTATGGCTGCCTTCTCCATGTCCCCGCCCCCGCCCAATTCATCGTCCCGCTCGCCCTCCAGTCGCTCCCCGCCGTCCTCCTCGTCGGCGGCATGCTCCTCTCCCCGGAGTCGCCGCGCTGGCTCGCTAAGGAGGATAACTGGGAGGAGGCCACCGCCACGCTCGCCCGTCTGCGTGACCTACCGCCGTCGGACCCCTATGTGCAGTCCGAGATCCAAGAGATGGCCGACCAGCTCGAGGTGGAACGGCGCCTGACTGGCGGCAGCTCGCCCAAGGCCCTCTTCCGCGAGATGTTCTTTATCAAAGGCAACCGCAACCGCGCCCTCATCTCCATCATGCTGATGATCTGCCAGCAGCTCACTGGAGTCAACGCAATTGCAAGTCTTTCCCTTGCGGTCCTTCCGTCCCATTCGTTCGAGTTTCGTTCAATGCACAGCCGCCATTGTTGGTCCTTCAAGCGGAGAGGAAAGCCAGTGCTAACCCATGATAGAACTACTACGCGCCTCAACTCTTCGCCAACCTGGGCATGGACGCCACCGACTCCTCCCTCTTCGCCACCGGTATCTACGGCGTCGTCAAGGTCGTAAGCTGCTCCATCTTCCTGCTCTTCGTCGTCGACTCGTTCGGCCGCCGCCGCAGTCTCATGGCCACGGCTGCCTCGCAGGGCGTCGTGCTCTTCCTGATTGGCATCTACGGGCGCGTGCAGCCGCCCGTGAAGGGTCAGCCCGTGACCGCCTTTGGCTACGTCGCCATCACCTGCATCTACCTGTGGGCGGCGTCCTTCCAGTTCGGCTGGGGCCCGGCATGCTGGATCCTCGTTAGCGAGATCCCCACCGCGCGCCTACGCGCTCTCAACGTCTCCGTCGCCGCCGCCACCCAATGGCTCTTCAACTTCATCGCCGCGCGCACCGTCCTCACCATGCAGAGCACCATGGGCCGCGCCGGCTACGGCATGTACTTCCTGTTTGGCAGCTTCTGCTTCCTCATGGGCCTCTTCGTCTACTTCTTCGTCCCCGAGACCAAGGGCCTGTCGCTCGAGAAGATGGATGAGCTCTTTGGCGTTACAGACGCCTTCCACCGCAAGCTGGATGGCGACTCTGAGATGGGTGCCGCCCGCGCGCCGCCCACCGTCGATTCTGTCCATGAGGTGCACGCCGCGGACAAGGACGTGGATCGAAAAACATGAGACTGCCGTTGCCTTTGCGGCAATGCGTGACCTGCATCAAGTGCCGCACGCTGTTCCGTGCTGTGCTGCCATAGTATGAGCCCATATTCATGTTCGGATACCTGCCGTATTCTCCAATGTTGCCATTTGTTTTTCGGCACTTCACTTGTCGCCACAGCTTTCTTCCTTCGTTGCTGGTCCTGCCATATTCGCAAGCGTGTATCGTTTTTTACCTACCCCAGATTTAACCATGTCCAATGAAACCAGTCATACGTTTCCTCTCTTATCATAAGCCTTCTTGACGTTTTTATCGAATTGCCGACCACTCGTGATTGCTTCTTGGCCAGTAAAGACCCCCACCCGTTGTCTAGCCCAGGGATCTTCTCCCAACGCCTCGACCACTCCCGAGTGCACCTGGGCATGGCACATGCGTACAGAAGGACCATAAGCGGGGAGGGGAGTGAATTTGGCAAAATAGCTCACTTTTCTTTTTCTGCTAGAAAAGGTAGAAGCTGTCGAACCAAAGACGCAATCTTCCATGCTCTTGTGCGTCGTTTCAAGGACGGCTGTTCTCACAAGGGCGAGACCGTTTCCTGCCCCAGTCCCCCGGGCTAGTACATCATGAAACACAGCAGTTCATGGCCCTATTCGGCAGTTTTGTTTCTCTGCTAGTATGATCTGCACGCATGTATATCCGATTTTTGAAACCAAAGCCTTAAAAGAATGCCAGGGGAGAGAAACGTCCGGACATTGGAGCGTGCCGCAGGCTCCGAGCCAGCGCGCTTTCCGCGCTCGCGCATTGCTGGGGATATCTGGCGCATGGCAGGGATAGCCTGGCATCTCTGTGCGTGGAGGCATCTGGACTTTGCAGCGTTGTTACTAATTAGATGATGTATTTAATTGCTCATCCGGAGCGGTTGGATAGTTGGCCCTCGGCGCGGCGATGTCCCGGCTGTATTCCCTGATCGGGTCTCAATCTTAGCGACGGCGCCCCCTCGTTGTCGCCACCATCCCGCCCTTCAGTTCTGCAAAGCTCGATAGTGACTCTGCCAACGGGCCAACCAAGACATGGGTCGCGAGGCTTGCTGGGCGACCTGCTGCAAGCGAGGCGGAGCCCTTTGTGATCCCATCAAACCAGCACTTCTCGTTATTTTGGGTCACGTTGGCTAGGGCCTTTCGCTTTCGTACACATCCGGCGACTGAGGCGGCGGCGCAGGCGCACAAGCACCTTTGGCCCATTGTGGTATAAAACTGTTTCACAGGGTGAGGGCCCCGAAGTTTTGTACATACAGGTAGCATCGCCAACGGGGCTCTTGCCAAGGCTGGGCTATAGAATTACTGGCTTGTCATCGTACATGTGGCACCGGCCAGTTATCTGTCAATGTCGGCCAAAGTGGCGTTATCCCAAGCCCCGTCGGTGCCATGCATGGCAATCCGGCGCGCGTTGTCTAATAGGAAGCTGGTCAGAATAGGGTGTCACGCGCAACACACACCTCCTCATGCAGGCCAGGCCAACTTACCGACAGCACGGGCCGTGGCTGACGCTCGGCCACACACGCTTGGAAAAGTAACGGCTTTGATCACGATTAAATCTCTTCTCAGGTCTGTTTCTTACGTGCATCTGAGCCAAGGCCGTTCCTCATCTGATTCTTAGGCCTCCTCCACATCTCTCAGCTCTCTCTGCACTACCAGAATAGGCGGGCCCAGGTGGTGGGCAGACAGGGACAGGGCCTGTATTCGAGGCTCACAACTGACCAGTATTCCTCTGCAAAAGCTATGGTGCTGTGTGTAGGGATGTCCAGTTCCCACATTGGTGAAACTCGTAGGTTGGCAGGCCGTCCCTGTGATATAATAGTCATAGCCCACGGAGGTGACCGTGAGCGCTGCGGCAGGGGGGCTGCCTGATGCTCGTCGAAAATAGAAGGAGATGCCATCCAACCAGCCTTGTCTCGGCTGTCAAGCGCATACACGGCCGCTCTGACATCGAGCTGATATGTAATGGTGACCTGCTACATGCGCGCTTGAAAACCAACGGTGCGCCGACCTCTGGCGGCCCGGTCGGTAGCACACCGTTGCGCCGCCTCAGGAATTTTTGGGGCGAGCTTGGTGCAATACGCACGTTGTGTAGGCATCCGCTGTTCTGGGTGACCGCCGAATGAGGTACCGCGAGACTGGCAACTGGAAATTGCCGAAGCAGAAGAGCGCGGGGGTTCCACCACCCCAGCCGCCAGAACTCTCGAGGCTCACGCAGCACGGAACCTTGTTCTCCACGGTCTCCTGGACGGGTCACCACTTTCGGAAGTATCACAGTGATTCCGCAATGTCTTGTCATCATTCGAGGGTGCATTTAGGCCAAATTGCCACCCTTCCGCTCTGACCAGGCTTGCGCATGTCACTTCTTCCATCTTGGCGGCATTGGCGTGGACTCGACCATCCGAGTGAGTCAAAGATCTGTTGCAGAGTCAACCCTTGTTCACTAATGGCCTTTGTTGTATTTGACCCCAACAGGGCATGATCCCGCTAAAAATGTGATGGTGTTGGGGACGGCACCCCACGCCCTACTGCCTGCCAGGCACCATTCTTCGAACAGGCCTAGGCGCAGTTCACTTTGGCGAGAACTTGCTTCTAGCTCTTCCACTGACGTTCCATGTTGCAATGGTGGAGCGGGGGTTCTGTCTTCGCCCCGTCTGCCGAACACATCGTCGATTTCTGGAAGCCTGATCCTGACGATTGGGTAATGGCGCGCGGTTTTGAGAATATCTCCAAGCATATGAGCATTGTGTGAAGAGTCCCGTGAAAGTTCAAGAGGCCGGGTATTGCAAGCACTCCTACAGCCTGTTTTCGTTGGCTATTTTCTGCGTAGCCGTTGGGGACTGTTGACTTCGTGTCGGGGGCCGCCACAAAAGGTGGCTTGTCAACGCCTGACTCGGTGTCTGGCAGACTAGAATCCCTGGGTCATTCGATTTCCAAGATATGGGCCATGCTAGGAACTGCACGAGCCAGTGCCAAAGACTCCAGTGTCTGTGTGTGTCTTGGGCCTTGGAATGCCACTAACACGACAAGTACGACCGAAGCGATCGTAAGATAGCCAACACATCCCAACTTCCGCCACGGCGACCTCGTTGATTATGAAGGGCCAAAGTGCGCATGCGAGAAGGGCAGAGAGAAGGAGACGGACAGATGCACCCCCAATCCACTAGATCGTCACGTTTTGATCCAATCTCCAAACCTGCTGTTGTACAGCACATACACCCCCGTGCGTGCTGCTGTTGCTCACTTGGGGGACAGGGGAGCCTAGTCAGGCTCAGGAAACCCGGCAGAGAACGTTACCAAATGTCTCGGGGGAGTGACCGTCGGGGGAAATTCTCTCGTGGAACAATTACGAATTGAATGTGTTGAACGGAATTAAAGAAATCACCGGGAAGTTGCCGCTTCAAGGTCGAGGATAGGAGAATGGTTAGCCTGGCACTAAGCACAGCGCAGCACTTCCACCACTTCAGGCTCGGTTACCCGAACAGTGGAAGAGAAGGCCCATGACAATGATGAGACTGGAACAATGCGACCGTCCGGGTCCCAATGGCGAGTGAGCCTTCACCTTGTCGAAGTCGCAGAAAACTCCGTAGTAGCGCCTGATATGCCGAGCGAGTCCCGCATTGAAATGGAACCCCGGCGCGTCTCCGCGGTGAACTTGAGGTGGCAGCAAGCAAAAGCGAGTTGCTTGTCACAGAACACAGGGCTAAAAAAGAGTTGCAGCTGGTTGCGCCGATCATTCAGACCAGTGACTTGAGTGGACTTGAGTGAGCCCATTGTCTGTGCCATGCAGACAGAGCCGAACCCAACTCAAAGTCCAGTCCCCTCCCATCCACGAAAGTGGCTGGTTGTGATGAAGCCACGCCCACAACCTTTGGTGGCAGGGCGGGCAGGCAGGAGGCTGACGAAACTCTTCTTAAGAGACATGTCCAAGAGAGAGTACGACGTCGAGACCAGAAAACAGGGCCAAATTCCACCTTGCAGCATGATGGCGACGCGGCAAAATTGGGCCTGACTAGGGCGTTGTGGCCGTAACTGGCAAGTAGCACGGCACTTCCCACGTTTGAGGCCCATAATCTATCTCGAGTTGCTGGATCCACGCCCCCCCTCCAAGAGAGTAGCTACGTAGTAGCGAGGGGCAGCTTCATGAAGGCCATGCCATCCCGAGTTGAGCGGCTGTTTTGTGCAGTCGGTGGGCGCGGCCAGTTGAGCGAACGAGGCGGCCGGTAGCTCTCAGCCCTTGTCCGAGATCGTTGAGCAGCCCCGGTCAGACTGGCTTGGGGGTTGTTGTTGCCCGTGGCCATTGTCCACACATAAGGCCAAGCAACCCTGCCGTTTCCGAGGAGCTGTGGCGACGTGCTCTCCGATCATCTCGACCTTTTCCTCCCTCCCATACCGCAGCAGGGCATATTTGCAGCATCTCGCAGCGATTCTTGTGCCCTCCCTCTCGTTGCCGTCCAGCGGGCACGCCATCCGCTGAACAAGCACGCGCCGTGTGCTCAGAGGCCACGCCGTCCACGCCCAGGCGGCCGCTGGCAGATCAACTCGCTTGCCAGTGGTGCTAAAAGGCTCGCTCGAGGCGGCCCGGCCTGTGTCGTGTTTCCCGTGATCGGGCATCAAAGGCCGCGTCCGTCCAAAAGGCGTCATACGGGGCCGGTTCGATGTCGTGAGGGTGGGCAAAGAGTGTTTGTTAGAGCACAACCGCCCACTGCCCACTGGCAACTGCCAAGAGCCATATATACAAACAGCGTGCCGGCCATATGGCCTCTGCCAGCCGGCCGCCAGCTGCAAGGCACGACAGCGCGTCGGCTGCCAGCCGCCAGACGTTTAGTGCTCCTCCATCGCACGCGTTTCGTAAGTCTACCTGTTGGCCTGCGTTTGTGAATAGCTTCATTTTGTTGCTGTATTTTTGTCCGCTCCTGTCCCGTCCTGTCAGCTTGCCCCCCCCTCCATCTGGCTTCGCTTCGTCTACGTGCCGTGGCCGTTGCCACTGGCGCCGCGCCATGGCTCACTCGCCTACTAGGTTCCAGCCCATTTCTTCTGAGCTGCAGGGCTGCACTATGCACCCCCACGGCGGCCTCTACCTTTTTGCCTTTACCTTACCAGAGACAGCGGCCACTCCCTCCACTTCCCCGCCGCCCGCCGCCCGCTGCACTCGCAGGTTCGCGCTAACTTGATCTCTTGTTGGCTGCGCGCGGTTTGCTTTTGCCTCGTCTGCTTCCGGCCTTTCTTCATCTCCAATTCCAGCTCCATGGCACTCTAGCGACCGACGATTTTCGTCTTCATCGCCCTGTGCTCCTAGACATGAGATTTCTTCCCTAACAACTACTGTTTTCTGTTGCGACCATGGCTGACAGCTCGCCGCCTCCTGCAGCCACCCACAACTCGCCTCGCACATGGCTTCTAACCGCCGCGTTGTCACCCCTCGCCGTGCGCCTCATTCGACAGCTGCTCGCACACGGTGACTACGTCGTCGCATGCCTGCCCCCCCACGAGATTGAAGATGACGACCGAAGTACCGAATTTCGCGACCTGATTAGTGAATGCAAAAGCAACAGAAAGGACCGCGAAGGTTGGAAGAATCGCATTCGCTCCATTCGCTGCGATGGCCGCGCCATCAGTGGCTGCGGTGCAGCTATCGACGAGGCTGTGCAGGTGTTTGGCCGAATCGATATTCTTCTTTGCTGCAAGTCGGAAGGTGAGATGGGCAGAGCCATGCAAACGCCCGCGGGGCAGACGAAGGCTAACTACGGTTCATAGCTGTCATTGGAACGGTCGAAGAGCTTTCGAATACCCCGGGTACCCAGAACCTCGTCCGCGACCAATTCGAGACCATCTTCTTCTCCCAGGTCAACTTTATCAAGGCCGCGTTACCTATTTTTCGAGCCCAGCATACCGGCCACATCATCGCATTAACGAGCATTGGTGGCCACATTGGCACACCTGGCATGTCAATGTACACTGCAGCCACGTGGGCGTTGGAAGGCTTTTGCGACTCGCTCGCGTACGAAGTTGCCCCGTTCAATGTCAAGGTGACAATCGTGCAACCGAATAAGGAGATACAATCTTTGACGAATCGCATCACCTTTGCACCGCAAATCGCAGCCTACGCACCAAACTACAACCCGGCCCCTAGCATTCGCGACATGCTGGTCAATGTGCTCAATACAAATCCCGGCACTGTCATGCCGCCTGCGCTTGAGGCACCAGACTCGCCCACCACGCCCGAAGCCGACTTGCAGTCCATCTCGCTGGAACCGGACGTTGGGGTCGGAGAGATCCTGCATCGCTACCCGGCGCTGCCGCACGCCGCCCTGGACCGGCTTGTCGCCGAGACGGTCCATGCGCTGACGGCCATTGGCGGCCATGAAAACCCGCCCTCGCGACACATTGTCGGGACAGAGGGCGCTTCTGCTGTGCAGGAGAAGCTGAAGACTGTTGTGGAGGAAATGGAGGACTTTGTAGACGCGAGTCTTGCTGTTGACATTTTCGACAGCGAGCTGAACAAGGAAGCTCGCGAACGAAAAGTAACAATAGACGCGCAAGATGCGGCGCCCTCATCCACGTAATTGTATATACCTGACGCGCGAGGGCCTCAGTACTGTCGGTGGCCGAACAACAGCGTTTGGGCTGCTGCTCATGGAGTTGACTTTGCTTTCTAAATACCCATTTATTGCAATCTCCTTGGATGAGTTTCGTAGTGAAAATACTGCTGTCAAGTACATCCGTGTTGCTGTGGACTATTCTTTGCATTACCGTTCTGCTGAGTGGCTGGTGGTAAATGTCGTGAGAAGGCCAGCTGGCGCACCAAGCTGTGCTCTGTCGCACCAACAACGAAGCTCCCCACCAACGCCCGCCACCACTCACTCCTCCTGTCCTAGACCGACATCTTCAGGTCCCACCAAGCCTCGCAACCACAACTGCGACGCGGCTGTATGCAGCACCCCTTGGACCACGTTTTCTGCAATCCGGGCCCTCCTTGATTGCATTCCTTTTCCATTTCCGCCCACGCAGCCAGCTGTTGCACAGCCGGCGTCCGCCACTGCGCATCACAACCCCGCAAGCCTCGTGTTCAAAACCATGCGCGCCAATTGCTAGAATGAGCCTGGACCCTTTACTCCCCATTGCGCCCGCGAGGGTGAAGGCTCTTCTTCTCCCTGTCGGAAAAGTAAAGGCAGACAGGTTTGCTTCGTTCGTCGAGAGGCTTCAGAGCGAAAATGTGGTTCACCTACGGGACATCACAGCGGACAGCCGCCCGAATAGGAGTAAGTTGGCTCTGCGGCTCGCGTTGGGCGTTGCGCACGACTAGGCTTCTTTCCCAATGGAAGAGCATCTGTGCTAATGTCGTTCTAGACATGTTCTCGCCCCTCGCATACCCGGACGGTGTCATCCTCTATGACCTAATCTCTCACGCTCCTCCGCCCTCGCACCTGGCCCTCTCGCCCTTCGATCTCTACCGCGAGCCTCTCGCCATCATCGCGATTGCGGACGGTAGCGAGCTCGGCGATGTCGCATTCAGCAAGCGGCATTCTTCCAATGGCGCAGGTCCTACTATAGTAGGGCGAAACCTGCGGGCCTTGTACCAGGAACTTGAGGACCTCCGCGATGTCTATCCCAAGTCCTTGGTTCACCAGGTCTTGGTCTTCGACCACGTCTCTCCGGCGGGTGAAGTCGCCGTCCCCGACGACATAACGACAATACCGGCTCCCGAGTATTCGAAACGAACGACGATCAAAACAGTCATGTGCAACATATCGTCACTGCTCCTTGCGGAAATGACCACGCTCGCCAAATCTGTCGAAGCAATGACCTCGATAGATTCTCCCGGCTCATACGCTGCAAAACACATGAGAACACATGACGACTGGGCCACCGGCGCCCCTCGTCGCAATTCCCACCTGCCTCCGCATTTAATGCGATCAAGCTCAGCAACTAGCGATCGAGCACACTCGAGGATGTCTATGCCGCCCGTGCCAACTCGAACTCAGTCTATATCAAATGGCTCAACGACTCGCCCCGAGACGCCGGTTCAGAAAGAGTGGCGGGATAGTGCAGCGGCGTCAGTCGACGGCTCGGAGAGTGGTCCCACCAGCTCGCCATCCTCCCCCGAGCCCAAAATCCCCCTATCTAGGAGCGGGGATGTGTCCCGCGACACAAGCAGGGACCGAGTTTCAGTACAGGGGTTTGGCCCAGGTGGTGCCAATGAGCGCTGGCGTCTCCGAGGCAAAGGACGCGCCGGCGTTGTCATAGGCTCCATGTACCTGCAGGCCGGTCGATGGAGCGATGCACTCCGGGAGCTGAGTGAAGGTGCTCAGGTTGCACGTTCCCTGAATGATCACATTTGGCACGGGAAGGCGCTTGAGTTGATTCTCATGAACCTTTTTCTGCTTGGATGGCTGAATTTGGAGTTTCAGATACCCATTGTGTGCCTGCCGACTCAAGACCGGCCAACCTCCCAGAAAGCCGAGGAGCTCGTGGATCCGAACCAGCCCAAGCATCTGCGTAACTTGCAACTGCTGCTGCCCGAGCTTTTGGATAGAATCCTGAGTCTGTATTCCAGAATATCAAGCGAGAGTCTGCCGCCATTGCCATTCTCAGAGACCACGATTCGATTCTGCAAAATCCTCTCATCACTGCATAGCTGCAACGGCATCTTAAACCAGGAATGTCTTGGCATGATTGTTGCCGGCAAGCCCCCCGAGGTCCTTTTGACAACGTCTCCCAGACTCATTATTACACCAAGCCGCCAGCAAATTGTGAATACCTTGTTCAAGGCTTTTCCCTCGTCAGCTACAGAACTCTTGACAACGGCAGATAGAGTTCAGATCCTTAGCGGAATTGCCGCGGTCTTAGGGCAGATTGGATATCACCGCAAAAAGGCCATGGTAACAAGGGAACTGGTGTCCGTTCTTATCGGTGGTCTTGTGGAGGCGCGAACCAAGGGTGCTGCTGAAGCCGGCGTGCATCCCGCAGCCGGGCTTATACCTCTTAGCACGAGCGGCGAGAAAGGAAGAGGTGTTGCGGTGTTAGATCTTGGAGAAGCAGACATCGAGCAAGGCATAGAAGCTTTCCTTGACCTTCTTTGCAGAGCCTATGGCGTGGTCAGCTTCGATCCGCTCGGCAAAACTGCCGATATTCCGGACGTGAAAGAAGATTTAGACGCTGCCGTCATTTCCCGCATCCAGAGGCAGCTGGCTACGCGGTTTTTCGGCTTTCCAGACATCAAGCTTAACATTCTCCGCTCCTGTATCAATTTCGCAGAAGCTTTGCCAGACTTTAATGGCGTTCTCAAATTTTCTAGCGATCTGATGCGCACAGCAGGCTCGGGCGTTGCACCAACATCCCGAAAGGAGCACTCTCCACCGCTGATATTCAAGGAAGAACAAGTGCGTTTAGCAGCCAACATTTCGCGAACGTGGGCACTGGCTCAGCGCTTGGGGATGACATATCTTGGCGCCGAGTATTGGGATGAATTTTTAGTACGCGGGGTTGAGCTGGAGCCACTGCCTTTAACAAGGACCCCGGTACCGCATGCTCGCAGTATACTGCCCGGCGCAACGGCGAGCCGTGCGTCTCAGGACGTGAATCCTTTCATCTACAATCCTTTCCTCAAAGAGGCTGCGGAGACTGCTGCAAAGAACCTGGTTGCTGGCGAGATTGCAAACTTCAAGGTTACGCTACAAAATACATACGACATCGAGGTCGAGATCGAGAGCATTCGCCTGGAGGCGGTTGGGGTAGCGTTCGAATCACTGCCAACCCACGTCACGCTTGGTCCCTATCGCACCCAGACCGTTATTCTTCAAGGACGGCCTGCAGCGGCAGGGACCATCACCATCACGGGTGCCATGGTCAGAGTTCGCGGCTGTCGAGAGCGGCTTTTCCCAATCTTTACAAACTCTTGGACTCCCCAGCGCGCGGAAAAGATCAAGTCAAAAGGCCTAGGTTCCCTTGATGTTGGACCTCCTGTGCCGACAAAGGGCAAGCCCACGGCGAAGCAGCTCTCTGCGGACACATTTAGTGTGAACGTGGTACAGTCACAGCCCTTGATCGTGGTGAAGTCAACCACACTATCGCAATCCTCCGTTATGGTTCTGGAAGGCGAGAGACAGGTATTCTCGGTGACACTACAAAACTTGTCTGATAGCCCGGTCGACTTCATGCTCTTTTCTTTCACGGACTCCACGCAAGGGCCTCTGCAAACAGCGCTGAATAGTAGAGACGTGTCTGCTGCGGAGATGTACGAATACGAGCTGATTCTTATGAAGAAGCAGGCATTACGTCTACCAAAGAGCGAGCCGAACAGACACATTGCTCCTGGCGGTGAAGCTACCTTTGATTTCGAGATTCTTGGGAAACCCGGCCTCACGAATGCCACCATCCAAGTCGACTATACTTATCTTGGTATCCCACTTGACGAGATTACCGAACAATTCTTTACTAGGCAGCTCTCTCTAGAGTTGGCTGTAACTGTTAATGCGAGTGTCGAACTCTCAAGAATAGATGCCCTGCCAATCTATGGTGGTATTCCTCAAAGTTTGTTGGACCGCGTTGGTGGCGATGCGTCGCCCGATGACGAAGATTACTGCCTTTTGTCAATGGATATGCGCAACTCGTGGCCAAGCCAGATGGCAATTCGGATAGAGGGAAGTGATGGGATGACGGTGGAGGACAGCATACTCCCTGGTAAAACCACTCGACTTGTTCTGCCAGTCAAGCGCATCCTGCTGGAAGACTCGCATGCATCGATACCAAGCCTCAACCCTAATAAAACGCGGCAGTTTGTGGTCAGCTCGAGCAAAATCTCGCCTGACATGGAGCGAGCCAACCGTGAGGCGTTTTGGTATCGCGAGAAAATTCTTGACTCTCTGAAAGCTAGCTGGAGAACTACCTCGGTGCCGAGAAAGGAGGGCGTGATTGACCTACGCAACATACGACTGACGACGCGCATGATTGAAGCGATCAAGATTGACGAAATCGACATAAACATTTCCATGGAACGAGCCAACGGCGAAGCAGGTGGTATACCAGTAAATGGTGTTAATATGGCAATCATTGACGAATTTATGAACTTGAAAGTACATATTCAGAACAGAACAAGCCGACCCATTTTGCCGATGCTTCGGCTGATGCCCGCACTCTGTCACCGCCCCCTCACGGTAGCACTAGACTATACACGCAAGATTGCTTGGAACGGCACGCTACAACAGCTGCTTCCTGAGCTCCAGGGAAACGAGAGTCAAGACTTTGTTCTGGGCTTCACGGCGCTCTGTCGCGGCGAATTCGAGATTACGGCGTCGGTTGAGGAGGTGTTGGTCTGGGAGCCTGACCAGGCGGAGAAGCAGCGGCATAGCAGACCGAGGTCCAACACTCAGGAGGCGATGGACGCGGTCCTGGGCGTCAAGCAGCGTCGGATGTGGCACTCGCGACACCCGTTCCAGCTCTGCGTCAAGGACAGCGAGTAAATGCGCCGACGGAGTGCTGAACGGCGTCACGCGGGACGGCAGACATTATTTTCATATCCAGATACTACACGCTGCAGCCGAATTATATTAATAGATGCAATCATGATGAATACAACACGAAATCGAAGCCATAGACAGAATCGTCTCGACGCCAAGAGGCCACAGCGCATGAGGACTTGGTGGCTGGCCAAGTAGCCTGGGCAACATCCGAGGACTGCCTGCCTATTTGGGTTGAAAGCGCAGCTGAGACATCGGCGGCGGCTATTTCTATTCTCGGGATCCAGCCTCACATGCATCCTGCATGGCAGCACTGTTACTCACGGCAGCCCATACCCGACGTGCGCTATCCGATCCGCCCTGCTTATCAGGGCTCACCGGTTGTCCATGCGGTTCTGGATGTCGGGATTAGCGTGTGTCGACAGCCGGAGGGACGGTCGTGGCTGCCTAAGCCGGGACCGGTCCGGTCGGACAGTTTGCTGCGGGACTTGGCGAGTCAAGCCAAGGGCGGACTTTTGACTCAGCATCGGCCCATGGCCTTCTTAAAGCCTTTCAAGTCTACGGCCTCTTTTATTAGAAGGAACGGCGGTGTTTCAATTTGAACCATTTCCAGGGCCAGGACGCGAATATCTTACACGCAGTGGGTGCTGGCTGCGTATTTCGCACCTTACCGCCTATCTTGTCCCCGCCGGACTTCCCGGACTATTTTGGCTTTGTGGCTTGCCAACACCAACAGAAAGCGAGCAAAACGATCATTGAGATCTTTCCTCACGCCAGCAACCCTCTGCAGGTCTGTTCTGACAGTGAGGGAGAGAGGAGAAAGGAGAAAGCCTACTGGTTCCTTTGGGTCTGCGACGGCGCTCTCAGCGGCAACCGACGCGGGAGACGGAAACCCTTTTTCTTCATCCGAGATGCCCTTGATCCAGTCACGCGTCGGGTCCGGCGCATCATCACCGCCACCCTCTGCAGCGAGGAGGCTCGGCGACAGCAGCCCAGGAGCCATCGGTGGCATGCCATCACCGCCACCGCGCATCCTGTTCCTGGATGCGTACGACTCCTTCACCAACAACATCGTCTCGCTGCTCAAAGATGCCCTCGGCCCCGCCGTGCAGGTTCACGTCATCCACATGGACCTGCGCACATTGCACTCGGACCCAACGCCTGAATGGACGACGGAGCAGTTCCACGAGCGGCTGGCCTCGTTTGACGCCGTCGTCTGCGGCCCCGGCCCCGGTTCGCCGCTCTGCGCCGACGACGTGGGCGCATTTCGCCACCTCTGGGACCTGCCGCGCCGCAGCGCGATACCCGTTTTCGGCATTTGTCTGGGCTTCCAAAGCCTGGTCGAGCACTTTGGGGGACGCATACGGAAGCTGCGGCGCGGCTTGCACGGCATGGTGCGGCCCATCGAGCACAAGGGGCTGGGGATAAGGCCGGGGGGCGGATACGCCGACATCTTCCAGGATGTTCCCGCTTTCAAGGCTACGCTATATCACAGCCTGTGTGCTGATATTGGCCAAGACAGTATATCGGACGAGCAGTGGCCATTAGAAAAATGGCAAGCGCCCTCTCTGGCGCGGGATTTGGTTCCCCTGGCATGGGTCACAGAGCAGGAGAACGACAATGAACGAGTACTGATGGGTGTTCGTCACGCTAGCATGCCATTCTGGGGCGTTCAGTGTCACCCTGAATCTATTTGTACAGATTCCGTCGCGGTACATAGCATTCTGCGAAACTGGTTTGACCAAGCGACAAAGTGGAACGAGGTGAATAGGCGCTCGCGACAGGCGTGGACTCTGCCTCTTGTGCACTCGGCGAGCCTCGCGGCGCCTGCGGTGGGTGCTGCCTCAACTACGCAGGGCCCTTCGGAGCGAGATTTGGCAGCGGCGCGGTGGTCGAATGCTCTGCGCTCTGGCCTTACCAGCAAAGGCACGGAACCCGGCTACCTCTGCCGACAACTTCAACTCCCTGATGGCGTTGACGCGGCAGATGTGGCGGAAATACTTGGCCACGACTCGGGAGAGACCATTCTCCTGGACTCTTCGAGCGCCAGAAATGGCGATCCTCTGGCGCGAAGCAGCATCATTGCGCTGGATGTGGATGATGCTCTTCGCTTGGAGTATCATGTCCGCGACGACTACGTCACTTTTCGTCGTCCGGCTTCCAAAGTAGCCCGCCCCCGCCCCGAGGAAGTGCAGGAAATCCCGCTCGATGGCACCGAAGACGATCCCTTGGCCGTCTATCAAATCATGTCGGAATACTGGAAGACCCACAAGCTGGACGATACCCAACATGATGGCCTGCCCACGTTCAAAGGCGGATTCATGGGCTTCGTCACATACGAGATGGGCCTCAGTACCCTCAGCCCCGGCGCCGTCTCTGCGCACCGCGGCCACCATCGTCCGGATCTGACCATGGCTTGGATCTCAAAGAGCATCGTGCTTGACCACAAGACAAGCACCGCCTACGTGCAAAGTCTAACTACCACAGATTGTGACGGAAGCTGGGTCGACGATGCCGTGCAAAAGCTACAGAATGCTGCGGTATGGCGCGATCCCAGCTCACGGCGCGGCGTTAGTTGCCCCAAAGCGTCCTTTACGCCCGAACAGTTGTGGGACGATGTGGCGGAGCGTGGCAGTGAGAGGCTGGACATCAGTGTTCCAGACTCGAAGAAATATGAGGACGATGTCCGACACTGCCAATACGCCATCCAAGAAGGCCATTCCTACGAGCTCTGCTTGACAGCACAGACAACGATGACACGGCCGCCTGTCGAAAATGAAGTGAAGGAGCGCTCGCCGTGGGAGATGTACCGAACCCTCCGCAGCAGGCAGCCTGCACCGTTCGGGTCGTTTATCCGTCTCGGCGGGGCGACGATTGTGAGCTGCTCACCAGAGCGGTTCCTATCCACTGACCGCAACGGCCTCTGTCAGATGCGCCCGATGAAGGGCACGGTGCGGAAATCGGCGGCCGTGTCCACGCTCGCCGAGGCAGAGAAGATCCTCCACATTCCCAAGGAAGAAGCTGAGAACCTCATGATCGTGGACCTCGTGCGGCATGACCTGTACGGCGTCTGCGGCCCGCAAAATGTCACAGTGCCGGACCTGCTGAAGGTGGAGGAGTACGCTACCGTCTTCCAGATGGTCACTGCCGTCCACGGGCAGCTGCCGCGCGGCGCCCACGCTGGCGCCCTCAACGGCCTGGACGTCCTTGCGGCGACGCTGCCACCGGGCAGCATGACGGGTGCGCCGAAGAAGCGTAGCTGCGAGCTCCTCCGCGTCATCGAGCCCGGCGAGCGCAGCGTCTACGCGGGCGTCGTCGGCTACTTTGACGCGCAGGGCCAGGGCGACTGGAGCGTGACGATCCGCACCATGTTTCGCTGGGACGACGAGAGGGCGCCGGCGGCAGCTGGCGAGGCGCAGGACCGGGAGGTCTGGCGCATCGGTGCGGGTGGCGCGGTGACCATACTGAGTACGCCGGAGGGCGAGCGGGAGGAAATGTTTACGAAGCTGTTTGGTCCGCTCGGCACATTTAGGGACGCAGCATAGAGGAGGATTCTAGAGCCAAGGTCGTATTCTGAGTATCCCATCTCACTAGATTTTGATTGGACCTTATGTGAGGCTCATTGCAGCGAGTACCTCGGGGGTTTAGAGCGATTTCAACATCATACAAATACGGTAATGAAGACACTTTTAACATGGGTGCATATAAATCTCATAAATATTGTCTCTTTGATTAACGCTCATGCCTGCCGCAAAAAAAGAAGAAGAAAACAAATTATGGAGAGTTCAAACAGTGTGCCTTAGCATGACGCCCCCGAGCTTGCTCCAGACAAAGATACAGGTACATGCAGCGGTCGCCCACCTACTTCCTCTCGTCGGGCTTACTGGTAGAGCACCGCTGTCCTTAGAATTCTTGCTCTTCTTGGAAGAACATGCCGAAGCTGATGATTGTGCCGTAGATGAGCAGGCCACCCGCGATGGACATGATCATGGCTTCGGTGCGGATGATGTCGGCGTGGGCCAGGATGACAGGGAGGGCTGTCGGGGGAAAAAACACAAGGTTAGCGTCAGTTTTCAAGAGAGACAGGGAGGGGAAAAGGTGTGGGAGGAGGGACGACGCACCCATGCCCATGACGACGAAGAAGCCGGTCAGGAAGCGGCCGAGGTCGAGGACGGCGGCGCCGGAGCTCTCGACAAAGTCGTCGGGGTTGGCGCAGCGGGCGCAGATCCAGTTGGGGACGGGCGCGACGACGTAGGTGGCGACGACGAGCAGCGGGAAGTACGAGTGGAAGAGGGCGCACGACAGGATGACGAGCAGGAAGCCGAGCGCGAGCACAAAGGAGAGCGCGATGATGGTCTTGAGGCCGGCGGTCGGCATGGTGGGCGGAGGAAGGGCCTGGGGGCCGCGCGTTGTGTTCCCGGGACGTGGGTTTCGGGGGAGCAAGAGTGATGTGAGGAGTTGGGGAGCTGGTCTCCTAGCTGCGCAGGGCAAGGCGGGCAGGGAAGAGCTGTTCAAAGTCCGTCGTGGGGGCAGCTCTCGGTGACGATGGTGGTGGCTCTCGGAGCTCGGATCGGGGGGGCTGCGCCAAGAATCAGTCCGTTCGGAGGCGGCGCGGTGGGGGGTATGGCCCGCGTGTAGAGCTGCGGTCGTGGGCGGATGGGCGCGGGCGAGAGAGTCGTTTGGAGGTTGGGGTGAAGTTCTGCAACGAGTTCAGGTCCAGCGCCGGGTTGCGTGCGATGTGACGTTGACGCTTCGGAAGGCTGGCTGCCCGTTGGCGGGGCGGCAGATTAGGCAGGCGGTGAGAGCCGTTGCTGTTGGTGGGCTGTTGGGCAGAGCGGCAGAAAGAAGAGGCAGGGCGATGACAATGAGAGATGGCTGAGAGGGGTTGTGGTTTTGTCAGATGTGTGTGTTCGCTGAAATCGACTAGGCCTTTCGTCATTCGGAATGGGACTTGAACAGTCGGTGTTTCCTCGACATTTTGCGGCCGTTGTCACCTGAGTGCCGGTACACTCTCACGCCGAGCCGGCCATCTACACATACAGAACACTGGCCATCGATTCCTACCTTTTGAAATTAGAGGGAAGCAAAGTCCAAACCCTGCACCAACTCATGCAGTTCATGCGCGAGAACGCGAAGCAGGAAATGCCTCCTGGTATGGCTCCTCCGCCGCACTTGAGGAGTAAAACGCTTGCTAACGTTGCGCAGACTCTCCCAATATGACACGCCTGGAAATGGCGGCGGCCTTCAACATTACCGAAGAGGAGGACCAAGAGGCTCTCGCTGACATGAGAGATTTCGGCAGGAGGCGGACGGTTGATACATGCATGACAGAATACGAGGTTGACATTATCCTTGGGCCAGGAGATGGCAGGATCAACGAGCTCTACGCAACCGCAGGGTACCCGATGGCGGTCGTGCCGCTCTCCTACGCGAGCTTCAACGGCAGGCCACTGGGGATGTGTGCTGTATCCACCGCAAACCAAGAGGGCCTCCTTATCCAGTTCATGAGCGCCTGGCAAGCTCACTTTCACACTGAGAGGCAGCTACCTGCATGGATTGGAGGTGACCCCAACGGAGTCGGCAAGCGTGAGCTTTAGCATGCGGTTGGCATGGTCTCGACTCAGGCGGCGGCCAAGCGAATGGGATGTCCCCAGTTACAAAGAGAGCAAAGAAACCAGCCAAATTGCAAGTCGTCATTCCATGGCTCCATCTCGGCGAGGGTTTCGTAGATGGTTGCAGATGTAGGAAGTAGGAGAGTAGGGAGAGGCCTGAGGCTTGACCCAAAACCACGCCGGCTCACATTCTGCCCATAGATGACAGAAGCAGATGCCTTGGGGGGCAAAAAAGGCAAGATAGTTCAAATACTCGCTAGAAAATGAAATTGCGAGATTTTCAATGTGCTCTTGGATTTAAAGGTATTATTTCTTGGTAAGCTCGACACTTCAACGAGCGAGAGCCAGGTGTGGCTGACGCCTGATTGTGGCTTAACAGAGGAATCCATCCCAATATCAAGAAAGCGGTGAGGTGGCTCACCAGCCAGAGCCACCTATCACAGCCTGGCAAAAAAAAATCTCCCAGTCTCCCAGAAAAAAATATACTGCCTTTGCTCCCCACGGGTTTGCCTCTTCTTTTCACCCGTTTTTGCACAGCTGGACGACCAAGGCCGGGACAATTCTTCCTGTGTATTGACTCAGTCTTTATCCAGAGAAGGCTACTTTTTTTTTAACACGTTTGCCGGACCTCAGACGAACGACAGACGTAGAACTCGCCCAAGATGGCGTCCGACGAGATTGTCTGGCAAATTATCAACCAGCAATTCTGTGCCTTTAAGCTCAAGTAAGTGCTAGCAGTCAACATACGCAAAATCAATGCCAACAAGAAACAGAACCCCCAAAGAACAAAATTTCTGCCGCAACGAATACAATGTGACGGGCCTCTGCAACCGCCAGTCGTGCCCGCTGGCCAACTCTCGATATGCCACGGTCCGCCAGCACCCGACCAAGCAGACGCTGTACCTGTACATGAAGACGGTCGAGCGCGCGCACCTGCCGTCCAAGATGTGGGAGCGCATCAAGCTGTCCAACAACTACACCAAGGCGCTGGAGCAGATTGACGAGCGGCTCCTCTACTGGCCCAAGTTCCTGGCGCACAAGTGCAAGCAGCGCCTGACGCGCCTGACGCAGGTGCAGATCCGCATGCGGCGCATCGCGGCCGAGGAGGAGCGCCTCGGCGAGAAGCTGGTGCCCAAGCTGGCGCCCAAGGTCAAGCACCGCGAGCGCGCGCGCGAGCGCAAGGCCGAGGCCGCCGCCAAGCTGGAGCGCACCATCGAGCGCGAGCTGCTCGAGCGCCTGCGGCAGGGG
>LUFD01000748.1:2677-18097 GCA_003025255.1 Cordyceps pruinosa
TGTAGTACGAAGCCTAGGAAGAGCTGCTATAGGAGAGGATATAAGGCTGGATTGAGCGCCTACTTTAGCACGTTAAAACCATCATCGAGCTAGAGGGAGGAAACGAGTATAAGGAGGGAAGGGGCTAATCCCTACTAAATTGGTATAAAGCTAACCCCTTCTTAACTAGCTAATTTACTAGCGTTAGACATTTATTTTAAAGGCGACCTCCGTATAGTAGCCCCTAATAACGGCAAATAGGAAGAGTAGCGTTAGTATACTAGACTAGGGGGAAACAAACCTTAGACTAAACGACAGGGGAGCGATACTCTAAATGCTAGTTTAGGTGCTAGGGTTACGTGCTAAGAGTCGGAGTGTCGAACAAAGGAGAACGATGGGGCCGCCGATAAGCCAGCTTAGGTAGACTATCATCTACCTTAGTCGCTAAAGCGGAAGGCAGAGTCGAAGAATGAATATCTAGGTGCGAAGGTAAATCGAGTGAAATAGGCATCTACGGGTATAAATATGGGTCGGTGATTCCTATATTTGCCGCGGACCTTAGCTCTCCCACATCCGCAGTGGGCGAAGGCAGGAAGCGCGGATGGCTAGAATTAGCATGATAAAATGGGCGAGGTGAACGAAAGGGGAGAAGAGGCAGAAAGCGCGAACTCGGCAAGATATTTTCTATAAGGAATAGCCTAAGAGAAGAGATGAATAAATAAAATGTACGAGCCTGACGTACACCCCTCCGAGGCCCGTATACTTCTATGATGTCGCACTTTTTAGGGGTGCAAAGCCGAGGAATTGTGTTGTTACGTACGGTACGCCCAGACTCGACAACACAAACGAGCACGTATCGGCTGCTATGTCGATCCCGTACGTTAGCAGCCACGTCTTCTAGGAACGAAATAGATCTGCGCAGCTTGCCGGGCAGCAACCAGGCGTGACAGTAAATGGCGTCCGCTCCCCGCCCAAGGAGCCAGAGGCGCGCAAAGGGCGGGAATTGGAGGACAACGCATCTGGGTCAGGGTCCGGTGAAGCAGGACGCCCGGCCCTTCTCTCGTTCGATGAGATGCCGGAGTGGTTCCAACACGACAACAACCAGTGGGTTCTTCAACGGTTACCGGCCTATATCGGGCTCGGTTCGCGCGTCGTTCCGCAGTTGGTGGTATCTTCACAATGAGACGGTCAACATCTATTCCCATCTCATTCCGGGCGTTGTCTTCCTCCTCGGCGAGTGGTCTTCATGCTTGCGGCGACCATTTGCTATGCATTTTCGGCTATTTATCGTACTTTGATGAGCCACTTGCACGGTGGGCCATTTCTGCCATAGACTAGATATGCTTGGTATAGGGATCTTCATAGTCGGTGACATTGTCTTGGGAGTATACATAATCTTTCGGTGTAAGACTGCGCTACGCAATATTTATTGGTCTACATTCGGACCGTCCCGCTCGAAATGATGCCTATGAACTCCCCGGGAGTGAGAACTCCGTCGACCACTGGTTGGGCGATCGGTCTCGCGAGTTTGAGAATCCGATGGTAAAAGAGTTGTTTGAACCATTTGGGCTGTTCTCTATCAGAAACTCCCTGATGTCTGCTCAGAATCGTGCTTGGGCGTTGTGATTCAAGGTCACAGTCCGCGGATTGCCTCTCCTTCAGCACCGCAGGATTCGGGATTTGCAATTCTGCCACTTATTAACAGTGTTGCGTGAAATTTCTTGCAGAATATACCAAAACCAGACAATTCAACACATTCTCCCAGCAAATGACGCATCATACCACCAATTAGGGAAACCCTGGTAAGAACCAACCCGCAGTACACCTCCCGGGCTTTGCCGTTGATGCATGACCGTGGAATTAGAGGCACGTTCCAGTGAGCAGTATTTACAAGCCTTCCACGGATTCTAAAGCTTGTATATGGCCATCATTCACGATTGCACGCATGATGAGAATGGAAGAACAAAAATGGCAAGCCGTCGGGACGGCACTTTGCAGGTAGCCACCATATGTAAAGATCAAGCGGGTTAGCACGCGCATGAGCGCTGCGCCCTTCTGTTGGTCTTCCGTCCTAGATTCTCGGCGAACCTTGCCAAACGTCCTTCATATCTCGATGGAACCATCTGCCTCGGATGAGATAGACGACGTTTCCATTCGTTCTGACGTGGATTCCAACTCAGCTTCGGCCTCCTGATCTCTCAATCGCACTCGAGTCAGTATATGGCAAATCGAGAGAACAAGGTCTTCTCGCTTCTCGAGATCCAGCCACTTTGTACTAGATACGCGAACGCAAGTGCCTTCCGGGTGGTTTCGCGCAAGATCCCGTTGCGTATTCTCCGTGAGTGCGTCCAAGTATTCGGCGTAGTGAGAGCCGAAATCAAAATGGAAGAAACGGATAAATGTGCCATTGCAGATGTACGAGTAGACGCTATATCAGGCGATTTGGTTAGCTGGTAAGCGGGTTGAATGGCGGTGGTAGGAGAGAAGGGAAGTTCGAACCCGTCGCGGAATAATACTGTATTGTTGTATTGCTTCCAGGTCGTAACCGCCTCTCCGAAGACTTGAGCCATAGCCTTGATAGTTAAGACGGGAAAATATTTTTCGGCACGGTCATCATAAAAGAGTTTTTAGGATGCCGGCTTACTTTCACCTGCCATTAGAGACGGGTAGATGGTTGTCCAGGAAGAGGACTGGAGACGCTTTTTGCAGAGGCCGCCGTCATCTGCGCCAACGATGGTTTTGCCAGCAATAAATGCCGTTGATACATGGCTCTCTGGGCGGCAGCAATACTCTTCCTTGGGATGGCATTGTTTTAGGACCTAGTACAGAGCCAGGCGAAAGAGTTCCGCAGACAGCGAGCGTACAAGTGACTCTACTTTACGGGAGCGGGAATCGTTCTAATCTTCATCTAAGGGGACGCTAGCGTGGCTACCGCTATATTCGGATGAAGATGGCCGCGCAGGGGAAGAGGATTCTAGGATCGGGATACTAGATGACGGGACGAAACCGGGATAGTAAGCGGCTTGCCTGTCACTAGTGCTTTCACGGGTGAAGTATTTTCTCCTTAGATCTAGGGCATCAGATCGAATTAATCTGGCCAGTTCGAGGAGAAAGCGACCATCAGGTAGGCCGCATAGAGAAGATTCGGATGCGGTGCGAAGTCGGGAAACAGGTTTGCGAAGGTGTTCGATCATGCCGAGATCAACTTGCTGTGAGGATGCCATCGAGGGATGGCAGATTGGACATGATCGTTCATGATCGTCGCGTAAAGGCCATAGAAAACGCTTTTGCCATTCTGCAGCGTGTTTGAGGGCTCTGAAGGCTTCCAGTTCCCTACCGTCCCATGTGCTGGCGGAAGCTCCCAACCTGTCACCAAGGTTCGATAAAACGTTAGGGCCATGCGGGGTTGTGAGTTGCGCAACAGTTTCGGGGAAGTCGGGATCGAGAGGTGCGGTCATGACTTGAGCATAGGCGGAGACAAAAATCAGGTCAAATGGTACTATCGGGTGACGTGGGTCGTGTCAGAGAATTGTGATATCTTTTCTTGTCCAACCAACCGCGGAAACACAGGGCTTGTTAAGCTACTTCGTGCACAGTGTCACGTGCAGCTACGCGAACAACCACTTGGACGAGACGTCTCCACCCCTGACATCAGACATCAGCACGAGCGCCAACTAAGGACGCTCTGCATCCTCGACTGCAGCGACCTCGGGAAAGAATCCGACGAAAGAGCCACCATGGTTGTGCCAGGCTGGCCATTGCAAGGCCACGACGAGGTTGGCTCGAAGCGAAAGCTCAACACCAGTGACAACACACCGACGAAACGAAGAAGAAATGGACCACTCGACAGAGAAGACGCCAGGCCAATCATGTCGGGTGAGCGCCTTTGGAGCCCATCATATACCAAATATCCGCTATACTGCAGCGAAGCCGACAAAACGATATTTGGCATACACTTTAGCTGCCTTGATCCTGCCTCGGATCATGAAGGAAGCCAGTGGAGGCTCAATAAGCCTTCGCCAGACGAAAAAGGGTCTTTATATCAGTCCACGCGACTAAACAGTGTGGAAGATTTGATGTACCGTTACCAGGACGCAGGACGAAAGGCAATGGCAACGCTGCTTGGATCATACGGACTGCGGCAACGTGGGCGAGGGCGGAAACTCGAGTTACGATACGGGGGTTCTACGTCACTGGTCGATACAGATGGCATCTTCGAACGCAAAGGTTTGGTGGTAGCATATGCCGAATTTGCGAATATGGCAAGCAGGAGGATTGACCACGCCATGGCTTTGCTACCAGAGACCAAAAGAAAGGAGGAAAGGGAAATCACACAACGTAGAGGCGAGGAACACGCTCGCATCAAGCCAGCGAAAGAAGAAGAGGACGCTCAAATAGCATTGATGATGGCAGCGATGGTGCAGGAGATGCTGAGGAGCGGTGAACGGAACCAACTTGGTGCATGGGCGAGGGTTATTGGCATTGGCGCGAATCGGATCTTCATGTACCAAGGCTGGGTTCCCAGACTATTTGTGGAAACATTTGGAAACGATCAGGGGTTTGTTGTAGAGTACCGAAGTGTTCTGTTAAAGAACAGGCGCAGGATCATACGGCAACTTGATTGCTTCCTCAGGGAGCGAAGCCCACTAGGAGCCCAGCCCGGGCCGGCTGACGCGGCAAAATGTTAAGGCGTGCCAAACGAGGCTACGGTGATTGAAGTTTCGCCAATTTTGACACTATAATCACTTATTGACAAAACTAATATTTTTTGTCTTTGGACGGGCAAATAGTGTCAAGTTTGCTTGCTGCGCTACGTCTCGCCTCGAATATTACAATGGAGCGTCGTGCATCCAGGAAGAGCTAGCTATTGTCGTCATCTGCATGATGCTGGAATTTCTCAAGCGCTGTGATAATACTGTATGCCCATTCTTCCGTGCCATGCTGATAGTGTCTCCGTTCACGTCCAAGGCTTGGTTTGGCTGTGGCTTCCGGTAGGATAGCTACAAACCTCTACAATGCGATGGCCAAAGCAGCGGCGATCTGTGGGAGGTTAACATGAGTAAACGTTCACATCCTGCCTTCCACTGTCCCACCTCCTTCAACCGTTCACCGGAAATGAACTGCAAATCACTCTCGAAATAAAGCGTGCTGGACTACAAATGACTTGATCAAAAACAAACTCGTCAGCCGCGGTAGTTGAACCGTGCATCTCGCGGGTCTACCGGTTGAATTGGGCCATGCCCTGCAATAGCGGCCGAATTGACGCTGCAAGTAAGCAAAAAGTGAAGCCATCACCAAAGTGACTTCGGTTGTTCGAACTGACAAAACTTGGAGACGCGCTGAGGTCTTTCAAGAACCCCGTACTAGCGGCTAGTGCTCTAGCGGGTCTTGGGCCAGCTTCAGGACTGCGTGGACAGCCCAGTTCACCCAACGATTGAGCAATAGATTTGGGCAGGATGGCCTTGTATAATTCACATGCCTCGCAGCTTGCACCAAGAGGGTATAGGACAACTAAGTCGCATTCCCTGCTTTCATAGTCAAAAATGAAATGCCATTAAAATTCGCAGACCTCATGATGTCATGACCCCGTTCTTAGTCTGGTCTGCGAGAATTCATAGGCTTATGTCGGTGAGTCTCTGAGGCACGTGACGGAGTGATGATACTGAATCCTAGGTGAGTAGTGTTTCTGCCGATCCGCTGCCACCCTACCTCCCCACACGCAACCGCTTCGTAGAGGGTGCAGTTGCCGTTTGTCTGCGGGGCAAAAGCTGAGCATGGGCGAAGAGCAGTTGGCCGACGTGCATGCGCAAGAGTGGTGCATTTTGATGCTTCGGCCGTATTGCACAACCTGACTGGTATGAACCACCTTCTGCGCCCCAACCTTTGGCTCTTTCGATTGTCAACGCAGGGTGGTCCATTCGTCATTATCAATCAATGTCGCCACGAAAATGCAATGCAATGAATTATATTAATCGAATCAACGATGACGGTGATCATTGGAGGGTTCTCAGTGAAATGAAGATGGATAAATCTGACAATGAACGGAACTTCCCGACGGAGGCGCCTTGCCGTACAAACGCCTTGATCACTCAGTCTGGCCATGCTCTTCTACCGCCAAATCCTTCAACAATCCATCGTAATCATCTAATAGCCCTGCTAAGAGCCAGGATCTGACGGTCTGTGCTGTTGCGATGGTCTCAGCCTGCAAACGGCAGCGTTTGGCCGACACCATATGCCCGCACGATGAGAATACTCTTTCACACTCGGCCGCCATCGGAGGTACTGAGAGTACATCTATGGCCATACGAGTCAGACGTGGGTATTCAAATCTCTTGTTGAACCAATATAAAAATGGATCGCAGTCTTTTTCCACGGGGTCGGCCAGCCGTAACCACCTCTCTAGCTCATCATTGGCGCTAGCTTCGATCGCCACTGGCTCCGCTGTACCATTAGACCTGAAGCTGTCTAGGTAAGAAGAAAAAGAGTCGACCTCAACCTCCCTGGTTTTATTGATTGGCCTTAAGCTCTCCAAATGGGCCTGCTGAAATTGCAGAGGTAATTCTTTGTACTCCTGCCACAACTCGTTTACGAGTTGTTCGGCCTTCTTGATCCAATCTGACCTGTCCCGATATGCCCGGTAGAGGAAGTCCCACCGTATTGCTGGATGAAGAACAGTAGCTGCATAGTAGGCAGGAGATTGGTCGATTGAGTCGTAGTATTTGTTCAGCTTGGCCCACGCAAGGTTGATGTTCGTCCGGAAGTAAGCAGGCTCTGGCGTTTGATCGGCGGATAGCTTTGCCTCCTCTAAGTGGCCCATGAGCCACTCGTACGCAGGACATATGTCTTGCATAAGACCAAAAGCAGCTTCTTTACCACCTTTTCGGACTCTTTTCTTCCCATCGCCTTCAAGCTTTTTCACACAAGTCTCAAAATGGCGCAAAAGATTATGGTAGTATCCAACAGTTTGCCAGTCCTCTTCCGTAAGTGGAACGTCATCTTCTAAACAACGAGATAGCGGACTTTGACTGGATCCCTTCCGTCTTGGCTTTGTAGCTTCGTGCCGCACGTCTGAAATAACAATCTCAATATACGGACGTAGGTAGCTGGATCGCACGGCTCATCATGTAGTATTGAGACAGCCATCTGGTGTTGTTGTCAATTATAACGTCGAGTGTACCGGGCCAACTCTTGTCTGTATCCTGTCTCTGAACCTCCCGAAGCATCTCCGTGATTCTGTTGGAACGATTGATCCACACCATCAGATTGCGCAGCTTGCCAACTGGGCCACGCTTAGCCCACGCGTCGTGCGACTCGGCGTCAATTTCTTCATCCATTGCCCCGTCTACGCTATCTTTTCCTAGCAGCATTGCCTTTGCTACTAAATGGATGACGTGGCCGAAGCAGCGGATTCTTCTAGACATCGGACTAGCCTATTAGAACTTTTACGCCAAACTCCCCATAGCGGTGTCGTTATTAGAGGCATTATCAAGCGTAATAAAGCCAATCTTGTCTCCTTATAGCTCAAAATAATTAAGAATTTACATAACACTATTAGCAATATTCTCGCCGGTATGACGATCCGTTAGGTTTAGCAGCCCGAGTACGATCTTCTGCGGCTTGAAGTTAGGGTTAAGGAAAAACGCGACAATACCAAATAGTAGGTGCCGATTCCGTGAAGTCTAACCGTTAAATGCGAGATGAATAGCGCTTGGACTTTGCTGCAAGGCCTTGATTACATGGAAGAACTGATACTCTTCTGCAATACGCGTTGGATCGTTTGGTGGGATAGGTGGGCATCAGTAGCGTTAATAATTGGGTTGAGATAATTGAGAACATTGCGAAAGGCTTCATTCTCTACAACCCTAAATGGCTGGTTGCTCTGCACGACCCAAGCAACAAGCTTCCTCTGAAACACGTCTTTGTTGAACTGCTTTTTCAGGCTATTGCGGAACTGGAACTCCGCCACGGCGGTCTCGTCTGACTTATGAGCAAGCATTTGTTGGATCGTTCTTTTCTTTCCTTGCCGCGGCTGACTCTTTCCGCCGTATAGTTTATGATGGTTGGCCAGGTGTGTTTCAATGTTGGCGGTCGCTGATGCGAGCAGGGCCGTCACTCTGGGATCTTTTTTTCGAACGCATTCGTGACAAACCCATCTATAACGCGTCTCGTCTTTAATTTCTTGGGGATCGTACCCGCATTGCCATATCCATGATTTAGGCCGCCCGCGACGCTCAGATATGGTGAGATTAGGAAAGCGATGCCACGGGAAAATGCTCCAATCATCAGGATTGGTGGATGTGCTGGAGAGACTCAAAGCTGCCGGTGAAGATATATTGACTGGCGTCCTAGGCTCTGAAGGCGAGTCTTCGGTCTGACGTGGCGAGGCTGGGTCCTCGCCCGCTAATGCCAGGGCGATCGGTGACTCAAGCATCCTGTCAAGATTGGATGAGCAGAAAATCAGGGGCAAAAGCGTAGGCTTCGTTGTCGGCGGCCGTGGATACGAAAGGGGTCAAGTCCGTTTACTTGCTTTTGCGAGGGGTCCTTTCCCTTGCAAACGTACTCCGCCCAATCATTTCATTGTAATCATTTCATTGATCGCCTAGCAACGCAATGATCATTATCTAGGGTAGCCAGCCAATGAAATGATGAATAATGATCATTGTCAACCATTCATTCTCATTTCAATCATTATTAATGAAAGTTGGACCACCCTGCTGTCAACGTCACCGCCAACGGCTACGGGGCTCATCATTTCCAATACTCCCAAGCGGAACTGCAAAGCCCGCGGTAACAGCAACTCAATGTCGAATCACGCAGAAGCACCACTAGATACACTCCGCCTCGGCGCCCTCCTTGCGACGATAGAACAGTGAGTTGCATCCTGATACCACCTAAGACCTCATTATATTAATTTAAGTAGCTTATATCTCAATAAAGCCTTTACTAATATAAAGATTAACGTAGTAGATAATATTTTCTATACCTATAGTAGTGTTCTTACTACCTAGTGTCCTTACTTTTCTAAGGCATTACTAGGTAAGTGTACTAAATAAGATAGTTATAATGTTATACCTTAATTTATTAAAAGTAAGAACTAAGAATTTAAGTTCTTTAAAGGTAGCGTTTAAGTATATATAGGAGTAATTCGATATATATATCTACGGAATTACTCTAACGAGCCCGATATAGAACTAAACACGCTAGGTAAGTTTCGAACGAGTGGCTGCTATTCGTACATTAATAAGTGTATAGATGACGAGGAACTCACATGAGATGTACGAATGTACCAATTAGCGGATTATTTCGGCATTGATGATCTTCAGGTCTACGCTTTGGGAAAATTTAAGACTAAGGCCAAAAGCTTATGGATGAGCCAGGGGTTCATTGACTGCATACCAGAGGTATACGCTTCGACCACAGATGCTCAATGTCAGATGAGGCGAGCAGTAATTGACATCATCTGCGGTAGAAAAACAAAGTATAGTACAGTATTGCTCAATTGATCAGCTATTCAACTTGAAGTCTCTAAAGACGCGACTTGATCGTGTGAACCTGATTATGAAGCAGTGATCGGAATGGTCCGGTATGGTACTGTATGGTGTGGAGGTCAAACCATACACGCACGGATCTCGGTGCTTTCGCAGCTTTTCACCCTTTAATTCTCCCTCGTCGTATGGTCATTCTTCTCAGCAGTCGGCTGGTTCTTCTGCATAGCCATCCACTGCCCGTACGCCCGGATCGCCGCCTCCCTGTGACTGTCCGCACTGTCCTTTTGAATCGGCACTAAGCCACTGGCTGACGCTGGCAGGACGCGCCGCCCACCAGCTGTCATCGTGGAGTGGATGGCTCTAGGCCCACCCGATATAGTTCCACGTCGGTCACTGGCTGGATCGATGTGTCCAGACCGACCTGCCGAACATGCCTGCTTGCCACCGACTTCATGCCCTAGAGACTGCCCACGGACAGGGGTCTTCGAAACGACCTGACTGACATCTGAATATGCTATCGGGTGGGCGGTCGGCTCGTTCCTATTGCGTGCCGTTGCAACACCTGAGGCGAGACACTCGCCTAGATTGGGTGGCACAGCACGCGCGGCGTTTTCGACGGCTATAGCCGATTTTATTTGACATCGTCCGGATGCCGCGGCAATGAAATCGGGGCATTCTGGTTGGGCCTGATCTTTGCTCTCGTTTGGACCCTTCTGGGTACGGTGAACGGCTACTCCGTTCGTGAAGCCTTGTCGCTCGGGCAGTGTTGTCCGTCGCATCTTTGCTGGCACGAAAGGTGTGGTAAATTGGCCACCGCTTGACCCTTCGAATGCCCTCTGTTCCTGTTTTATCAGTCTTTAAAATGGAATCTCTCCGCTGGAAATGTTGGTCAAGACAGCGTTGTCCTTCTTACCTTCTTCTTCTTGATCCGCACGTAATGCAGTTGACCTTTTCCACTTAGTCTAGACTCTCGACGACCGGACGAATATCGACAGGAAACGCTTAGAGCCGTACCGCAGCGTGTACCGGCCGCCGCACGGAAAGCTGCTTGTCGATGCACTGATGCTATCCAGAATAGCCGGGAACCTGCAGCTGCCAGCGTTTTCTCTCGCATCCTCTTTGTCTTTATGTCCGGAAGTGATGACTGACTGACGGTCATCGTGTCTACGGACGTATATATCAAGGCAGCTACACGGCCCGGGCGTCTTTCCTTTTCCGTCAACCCCTCTATCTTCTTGCTCTTTACGGGCGCTTCACAACACAGGCTTTGCGGGCGCACTAGTGAAAGAGAAGCGGCCAACCCCGGATCATTTAGGTCGGCCGTTCTTTTCCCAGCTAGCTACCGCTAGTTTGTATATCGACAAAACGCACGCCGCGCACTTGTCAGAATTGGGAGAGCCAGAAGGCCACTAGCCACCACCAGCGGGTCAAGAAGCTGTTTGGGAGAAAGCCACCCAGAAGATGAAATAAACGAACAAGTGGACAATTGAACAAGCGGAAGCAACCATCAGTCAGGCACGACGAGCCATGCATGGCCGCCGCCAAAAGGCCACTAACGAACGCCGATGCTGACGGATTGAAATACAGGCGGAGATGGACAGGCCAGGGCGAAGGTGGAAGGCTAGCGATGCCAAGAGAGGGAGCAGCCAGAAAGCCACTAACGCATCAGCCAAACCGCTTACGCCCAAAAGCACCAACGAGACGAAAGCCGCTGAGCACTGCCACTCCCTCCTACTAACCTGCGGCTGTCCCCAAAACTGTTGCGCCGAAAGTAGACAATAGGGTCTTGAAGGGGAGCACCACACAGATCAAAGGACATGACACAGAGCGAAAGGGCCGGTCGCGACTAGGATCAAGTCTGATTGTTGGCGCATATAGGAAACATCGATGGCATTTTCGAACGCTTGCAATTAAACACAAACGTACCCTATGCAAAAAAACGACAGCAACTTAAAGTTGACTTAGGCCTGCGGAAGTAGTAGCAGGTACGCCCATCTGCACCGCCAGCCGACCTTCACGATTGATAGCCCTCCTCGACACCAACGCTTGTCTGCAGCCGCTATAGGCGCGACAAGCAACGGCAAGCAGCGTTCAGTATTGGCGAGAGCTCATAGCAGACAGGCGTCCAAGGTAAAGGGTCTCAATTTTTACGTGCGTAGGAACACGGGGTACGGCCTGGACTCAAATCAGTTCATAGGAATGCAGCTACTCAAGGATTGCCAGCTAGCTAATGACGATATTCTCGGCCCAGGGGTATGCGAGGGTTAATATTTGGGGCCTCAAGTGCAAACTGAATAGTCTCTTGTATCACCCCTCAAGTTACTTCGATCGTCCCAGCCCCGCCCCAGCCCCGCCAGTTAAGCATCGCTTCGAGCATCGATGGCTTATCTAGAAACTCTCGGAACATGGGAGCTTAGGAGTTTGATCACGAGAGTGCGACTGGCGATGTAACACAAACTAACGTTCTTTTCTCCGATTTACAGCTTTCGCCCAATTGAACAAAAAGATGCCACAGAATTGAAGCATAACAAGTGAGGCTGCAATGATAGGACGCTGAACACTTGGGGAAACGCCTCCAAGCCAGCCAGTTAATACAAGCACCGCACGAGAATCCGTGCTACAAGAGAGAAAAACAAGAATGGAAACAGACAAGAGAGGACGATCCCAACATGGGCACTGTCTCGCCCCTCCTCCACGGCGAAGTCAACTGCATCCAGCGCTTCTTCACCGTCACTTTCCCGAAGCCAAAGTGCCGCCCTGATCCTGCCAACGATACGATTTTTCTCTCTACCCATGAGCCATGTGGAATGTGTCTGAGCGCAATTGCATGGTCGGGGTTTAGCGAGTTTTATTATTTATTTACGCATCAAGAGACGAGGGATCTGTTTGGGTTTGACATACTGGAGCAGGTGTTTCGGGTGCAAGGACATGATACGGTAGAGGATATGGCAGAGCGGGAGCTGTATAATAGGGAGGATAATTTATTCAGTGGGAGGTCGATTGTGGGATTAGTTGAGGGTGTCGAGAATGGGACGGAGAAGGAGACGTTGCGGGAGAGGGTGCAAGAAATAAAGGACTTGTATAATCAGCTGCAGCAGGAATGGCTCAACGTAACGCAGGGACATAGCACCTAGTCGCGATGTCAAGGCCATAAATGGTGTTTCTTACTGGAAGCGGAATTCTGAATTCGTATTATGCGGCGTGAACGTGGAGTTGCACGACCTGCTCTGCGTACTCGCTTTTACTGAGATTTTCACGAGTCAAACCTCTCAATCGTCTTGTTAACGATAGAACGAGTTATTTCGGCATCCAAATGATTGCATTGGCCAAATCGTTGAGCCCGGCGCCGTTACAGAAAAGCAGCGGTGTCGCATCTGCGACGAGCAAAGTCTCGTGCCTACTGCACCAAGGGCCCTTTGACAAATGCTGAAAAGCACCTTTTAATCCGTGCACAATTATAGGGGCAAGGGGCTAGACTAGAAGCACCACTCTCTCTACCATCTATACTTGCACTGTGTGTCAAGATAAACGATACGATCACAAGGCCAATGCTGCCAATCACGTCCGAAACTGCCATTCTGGCGGAGCATCCACTGCGTCTGCATCGAGCACCCAGCGCTCAATCTCAACGCATTTTTGCCCCATAGCTAGCGAGGATAAAATTTGAAATGCGTTTAGCCCACAAGCTTATCAAGAAGCATTGATCAGCATGCTCACACGTCGGAGAGTGCCCTTTCCAGCCATTGAATGGGGAGAGTTTAAGCAACTAGCTCTCGCGTGTAACCCGCATATCGAGGACCCTCATTACTCGGCGCACAATGGTCCGACACATTGCAGCAAACTACAGCCTTTGTAGCAGCGAGATCAAAGATAGCCTCGCCACCGTGGCAAGTCTGATTCATATATCAACAGACCTCTGGACATCACCGCATAGGCATTCCCTACTTGCCGTGTGTGTAGATAAAGACTGCAAGCTTCGGGAAAGCATTATATCTCTACCGAAATGTGCAGAGAGCCTTTCGGGAGAAAACCAAGCGCAGGTTGTTATCGACATGTTAGAGAAATATGGGATCCAGATCAAACTTGGTTGGCACACCGGTGACAACGCGACATCGAACGATACATGTCTTCAGTCTATACAACGCAAGCTGATGAGCAGGCACAGTATCAAATTCAACGCAAAAGGACGTCGTGTACGATGTATTGCACATATTATCAATATTTTCCTTCAAGCATTCCTTCTTGCCACTTCGAAAGAGGCTCTCATCGCAGCACTTGAGGCAGCATTCGGCGCCACTGGAGAGGAACTACTGCCCCAGTTCTCTGAGATCTTAGCCTCTCATCGAAAGAACACACTCTCTGAGCAAGATATAGAGAGCCGACCAGAAAGCATAAACGAGAAGACAGTACGGCCAGCAACACATCCACGGTATCGGCTGACGACTTCAGCGGCGTTGAGATCATTCCTGCATTACACAAGCTTCATGGCTTGGCTGTGTGGCTGAGAGTGTCAAGCCTCCACCAAATGCATGGGATAAGGCGGTGGGACTACGGTAGAAGGGGTGAGTTGGAGACTTCCGGTGCCCGCACGGGCAGTTAATGTCGGCGTTTTCGTGTAATCAGAGCTCAATTTCCTGGTCTGCCCGAAGTAGCGGCGCTCTTCAATAATGCTTCAGAGACTGTTGTTCTGAGAGATGCCATTGAAAGGTGCGTGTATATCCTGGATGTACATTCGGTGCGCGCCAGAATGCTACGGAGTCCAACTGACTCCAGGTGCAGCGCCAGTAATCTGATGCAGTCCATGCCTGTGCCTGGAGGGTCGGACGTAAAGAGCATGCAAGCAATACCTGCATACCAAGATAACAAGGCCGTGGTAGCTGGATTCTTGAACGCTAGTCTAGATGAGATCAGTAAGCAACCAGGAATTGGCACATACAATGCCAAAGCCCTCTTTTTTTCCCCTGCAAGAGCTAAGTCAACTTGTTGCGTTAGCCAGTTCCATTCAAACTAGTCAACGGGTTTCTCTACCATCGAATAACAAGTATCAGCACATCTGCGCCACAATTGATTTATTTCAAGCAAATGTAGATTGCTGCATGATGTTGCAACGAATACCTCAGAGACTTACGTAAAACCTATAGACGTGACTATATCTATGCAGCTGCAATTCTTTTTCATTCATGCCAGCATGATGCTCTCTTTTAATCCCTTTCCCCACACTCTCGAGCTTCAGTTGATGAGTTCTCTGCCTCCAAGCTTCGCTTATCTTCCATCACATCTGCTAGATGTTTACGCACGATTAATGTATCAGGATGCTTTTGTCCAAGCACCTCCTCTGACTCGACAAGTGCCTTCCGAAGTAGTTTCTCCGCTTCATAGAGTCGTGATTGATGGCGCAACGCCATTGCCAGATTGTGGGCGCTTGTCAGCGTAGATGGATGCTTCCAACCGAGCGTCGTTTTTCGTCCAGTCAGTGCCTGTTGGTGAAATCCTTCGGCCTCACCATAATTGCCCTGCCTTTGATGAAGTATTCCAAGATTATCCAAGGTTGTAAGTGTATGTGGATGATTCGCCCCGAGGAGCCTCGTTCTTCCATCTAAAGCTCGCCGGAGTAGTGATATAGCCTCCTGGATCCTTTCGTGGCGTCCTATTACCAAGCCTAAGTCATTGAGACTTGAAAACGTGGCCTCATGATCCTTCCCGAATTTCTTCTCCTTCAATACCAGTGCACTGCGATGCCATTTTTCCGCGTCTTTACCCTTCTTCTGTTGACGGAGTGTTTGCCCCAAGCGATCCATACTCATCAAAGTATCTTCGTGTCCCTCCCCAAGCAGTTTCTGTCTGCCCTTGAGGGCTCGTCGATACATATTTTCAGCTTCGGCATACTTTCCGGCCGCTGAAATTTGGCTTATAACTTCTGAATTTTTGCTAATAACCTTCCCTCTTTTAGAAG
>LUFD01000757.1:12973-24724 GCA_003025255.1 Cordyceps pruinosa
CAGACACGCAAACCACCGCGAACATAATCACGATCCCCTATTCCCGCTCCTATCCGCCTATATACCGGTCCTCCCCTACCCGCCCATATACCAGACCGCTCCTGCCGCCAAGACCACAGCTCCCTCGCAACCATGGGCCGGCCGAACCGCGACGTGCAGGCCGCCGCCGACGAGACCCTGACGCCGCCGGCCGCGCTCGCCGCGAACCAGAGCCTCGTGCGCGTCGTCCGGCCCGAGGGCAGCAACCTGTTCCTGTGCGCGCTGCCGGGCGGCGGGACGCTGGCGCTGGAGCTCGCGCAGCGCTTCCGCAACACCATCTGGGTCAGGCGCGGCGGCTTCGCCCTCGCGGAGCGCTACGAGGACGGCGCCGCGGACACGCGCGCGCAGGGCGAGATCATCAACATTGTGCGCGGCGAGAAGGCGTGGCGCAAGATGCCGTACTGGTGGGTGATGCCTGGTACCGCCAAAGGTTTCCGAGAAGGAGGAAGGCTAACAGTGTGAACGCGTGTGCGGAGTGCAGGCCCAAGGAATTCGCCAAGGCAGCGTACGATCAGGACGACTCCGAAGAAGAATCGACCGTGGGCAAGATGCCGCCCAGCGACTCGGAAGACGAATAGATATCCAGGTCCCGCAGCGATAACGACGTATGAACATTTGCATTTTATAAAGTACCCCCTCTCTGTGTCCTTGAAAACTATAATACACTTCCCGGCTCGGCTTTTATTGCGTCTTGGCCGCGGGCTTCTTAAGCACGGTGCCGTCGTTGCGCGTGCCAAAGTACACCACCAGCACCGTCGTCGCCATGACGGCCACGGCCGCCGTCGAGGACTCGCTCGTGCTGGGGAACACGTTCCACGCCCACTCCTGCAGCAGCCACAGCGGGTACACCAGCGCGGCGTTGGGCAGCGCGCGCCACAGCAGGAACGGCGTGGACCACGCCAGGTACGCGTAGAACTGGTAGTGCAGCGAGCGCGCGAACAGCAGGCCGACGACGTTGGCCGAGAGCACCGTCGTCAGCACAAAGTCGGGCGTCACGCGGCGCGACGCGCGCACCTCCTCGTCGGGCGTCAGCGCCGCGCGGCAGCGCAGCCACGCGGGCGCCATGGCGAGCAGCGTCTTGCCGGCCGGGCGCATCCAGCGCGTGGACAGGAAGAGCGCCAGCGTCGCCGCGTGCAGCGCCAGCAGCAGCAGCGCGAAGCCGCGGCTGAGAAAGGTCGCCTCGCCGAGCATGCGCCAGTTCACGGTCCACTCAAACTTGAACTGGCGGGAGAGCTCAAAGGCGCGCGCGAGGTAGCCACCGGGGTTGGCGGCGGCGAAGGGCAGCGCGATGACGACCTGGACCTGCGCCATGAGCCAGGCGAGGGACAGCGCGCCGGAGAAGCCGCGCGCGTGCAGCAGCACCGCGGCCACGGCGGGCAGCACGAGCAGCAGCGACATCTTGACGCCCAGCCCCCAGGTGTAGGCCAGCGCGCCGAGCGCCCACATGCGCCGCTGGAACGAGTAGATGGCCAGCCACAGGAAGAAGGCGGCGAAGCAGTCGTTGAAGCAGCGCAGCACGAAGACGGAGTGCAGACGCTTCGAGAGGATGAGGAGCGGGAAGACGTACGGGGGGACCTGGGCTCGATTGTTAGTCGCTGAGAGCAGTCTTGACACCGCAATGGAGCCGTTTCAAACAAGTCCAGAAAGCTACAAACCTTGGCTTTCCAGTAGCAAAGCATCACCAGCCCCAGCGTCGCCATGTACAGAACAGCAAACAGCTGCTGCGCCAGCAGTATGTTTTCGCCCTCGCCGGTGAGATGGTAAAGCCCCGTGTAGGTGTAGACGTGCGCGGCCGGGTACACGAGGGGCCCGGTGCCGCCCTTGATCTTGGTGTAGTCGCGCTCGCCGTGGACAAACTGCGTAATCTGCTCCATGTACGCGACCCAGTCGATCTCGGTGTCTAGGAGGCATCGCGGGCCAGGTCAGTCAGCGCACTGCTCCGCCGGGCCACACGTCCGGGACGGGCACGACCGCTAGAGGTAGGTCTCGCTCACAGGGAACCTTCCAAATCACCAGGCAGGTCAGCACGGCGTCGGCGAGCCACAGCGCCACGGGCACCAGCGGCGACAGCGCATGCCGGCCGCGCGCCACGTCGGCGACAAACGTCAGCGCGCGGACATGCGCGGGCGGCTCGCGGGCGGCCCGCGCGGGGCCGTTCTTTGCTTGCATCGGGCTTGAAACCGTCCCTCCAGAGCCGCAGGAGGGTCCGAATCACTGACGAGGTCGTCGTCACGAGGTGGTTGCAGTTGGATGAAACCTGGTGGTGGGGGAGCTCGAAGGATCGAAAGGGGCGTCGAGCTATAGCGGGGCCGAGCCGTTGGTGATATCTGCGACGAAGAATCTGTTGGCAGTTACGCTAGTTGTGCCAACACCCTCGATAAAGCTATTTTATTACGATGGCAAGTTCCTATACTCGCTCGCATACATATCTACATTCCCGACTGCTCACCATGTGCCCACTCACAGCTTCGAACCCGGCGCAGCCTCGAAGTTGAGCAGCGTTGGCTCCTCCGAGAGGTCCTCACCGTTGGCCGCACGAATCTCGTTGACCAGCTCCACAACCCTCTCGGCGCAGCCGAACGAGCCCTGGTAGCCCCAGCCCGCGTGGCCGTAGTTGTGGACGACGTGCACGCTGCCGCCGGCGCCGTCGCGCAGCGTCTCGCGCTCGATGCGCACACCGCCCTTGCGGTACGGCCGCAGCCCGACGGCGTGCCGGACCACGTCGAGGCCCGTGACGCCCCGGCCGCCCGCGAGCGCCGGGTCCAGGCGCACGGCGCGCGCCATGATGCGGGCGGCGACGTTGGGGCACGGCTGCGACTCCCAGTTGCCGATGTCGTAGGTGCCGCCGAGCACGGTGCCGCCGCCCGCCGCGCGCTGCATCATGTACAGCACCTCGCCGCTGCCGTCGCCCGCGCTCGACGTCGTCTGCATCGACGGCCCGTCGTTGCGCACGAGCACGATCTGCCCGCGCGCCGGCGCCATCGCCGCGTCGCGCACGCCGCCGAGCGTCAGCGCCCCGAGGCCCGTCGCGTTGACGAGCATGTCGGCCGGCCGCCCGGTGTGCGAGAGGCGCCGCGCCTCGGCGAGCTCGGACACGACGCCGCGCTTGAAGACGACGCCGTTGCGCACGCACTGCCCGACCAGCCACGACAGGTACATGGGCGTGTTCATGCACACGCTGGTGAAGGAGCACCCGCTGTCCTGGCCGGGCGGCAGCTCGCTCGCCTCGAGCTCCCGGTAGTCGGGCATCATGTGCCGGTACCACGGGTCCAAGTCATACAGCGGATCCATGGGCAGCGAGGCCGTGGCTGGCTCCAGGTCCTTGTGCTTGCGGAACACGCGGGAATCTGTCGGCAAGAAGAAACAGGAAGAGGAACCCCGTTGTTAGCGTACGTTCGGACGAGTTCAGAGGGCAGCGTGCTGAAGGGGACACGACAGGGCCCTGTCCTGCCCGCGGGGTCTGCGCAGTCGGAGCAACCACACTCTGCGCGCTCCCCCTGGCGGTGTGCGTGCGTCTACGTACTCTTGAAGTGGAAACCGGCCTCGGGGACGTTTCTGCAGAGCCACTCAAACTCGGGCCACGTGCGGCGCTCCCACCTGCTGTCCGCGTCCGGGTTCATGCTGCGGACGAGCAGCGTCAGCGACGGGCACAGTGGACGCGCCTCGGTCGGCGCACGACAGACAGGACGGGCACACTCACGGCAAGACGTTAGCTCCCGCGACCGGCGACGCGTACTCGATGTCGTAGTCGCCGGGCATGTGCTTGGCCACGACGGTGACAGTGTTGCCCTTGCTCTTGGAGAGCAGGTAGGCCGACGTCAGGCCGGAGACGCCGGCGCTGGAAGGGCCCGTGTCAGCAAGATGCCCCATGCGAGCGACGGGGACAGGCTCACCCGACGACAACAATGGCGTTGCTCATGATGGCGGATGAATTGCGATCGCTTTACCAACAGATGCTGGCTCATGCCAATGCCTGCGGAGAGTTCAGCAGGGCAGCAGCTCATGTCCACTTCTTACATGCCCGCCGCGCCGGCCGGTGGGTCAGGCCTCTGCGGCTTCGGCCCTCCGCTCTCGGTAAACCGCGGGGAAGCGCTACCCCTCGTTGCATCGGAGGGCGCTCGTTTCGCGTTGCTGGATGGAGTGTGTACACGGCGGAAGCTCGATTCTTGACATGACTCATCATGAGATCTCTGCAGTATTCTTGGCTTGGCCATGTTTATGGCAGATCCGGGGGGCCGCTAAGAACGACCTTGGGCAAGGACAGAAGCTAATGCCACAATTGCCTACACATACTGAGTCATTGGTAAATCTGGGTATATGCATTAGAGTACAATAAATAATAAAATCAGACATGTCAGAGGATCTTCGGGGTAAATGTCCCCTTTGTGGATGAAATCGCTAAATATGACTTCGCTGCCCTTTCCGTCGACTTTGGTGGGTGTGCCCTCGTACCAACCGAGTACTCTGCTGCAGGGAACCTCGTAGACGCCGGCGAATGCTAGCACATGAATCCTTAGAGTTACCTGTTTTAAGTACAATCTAGAAAGCGCTAAAGGGGAGGTATCTCACTATTAAACTCATTCTATTATACATGAACAAGTAGTAAGGGCATACATAGGATAACGTGAGCATCTGATGAGCTAACCAGATGATGTAGTTAAAGTTTCATATCTACATTTCCATCTACATTTATTGATGGTAGAGTAAATTCGGGCAGTATTTCCTTCTGGTAAATGCGACGGTCTAAGCCGCGGCGCTCACGGCGGCAACCGGCCGGCACAACTCGTGAACACGCACTTCGGCTCTTGTCAAACATGGCTTCGGCTTCATTTGTAGAGGATTGCGGAGTAACAGCGCAGGCCGCAGTGTGTATGAGGAGCAGACAGCGTTGCTCAACAGCCTTGTCGTCTGTGGTACTTCCAACTAGAGCAATGCAAGCAGTTGAGAAGCACAACCGTGACTCGTCCTACGTTCGAGTAATTACTGGGCCCGAGACAATATGTGCAGAAAAAAAAAAGACTTTCTACTTTTGGAATTGTCTAGCTGCCTCCTTTTCGCTCCCGCCAGTCAAGTTGTTTCTGCACGTGCACTGGCATCACCACTTTGGCGGGGCTCATTCACGACCAGAGCACAACCACACTTCGTCACGCCCAACAGCAGCCCTTCCTGCCCTCCCATCCTCGCGCTTCCACCAGCTTCCGATAATCCGATAAAGAAGGCCATGAGGATGGTGATCCGCGCGCTTGAGTGAGCATCATGGCCTCCTCCCCCTCCCCCACCACCTCCGTCGCCGCCGACCAGGCCGCGCGCCTCCTCGCGTCCTTCTCCGGCTTCCTCACCGTCGCCGTGCACTCGCTGCTCTTCCACCGCGCGCTCTACCCCGCGCGCAGCTTCCTCGTCGTCCGCGCCTACGGCCTGCCCGTGCACCAGTCGCGCCACCCGGGCGTGCGGGCCTGGGTCGCCGACGCCGTCGCCGCCGTCGCCGCCCAGGTCCGCCGCGGCGCCGCCCGCGCCGTCGTGCTCGCCGTCCACGCGCCGCGCTCCATGACGGTCCTCGAGCGCTGGGTCTTTGACTTGCGCTCCTTCCCGGCCGCGTGGGGCGACGCCGCCGCCGCGGGAGAGGGCGACGGCAACGGCGGCGGCCCCGCGGCGACGACGTCGACGATTCTTGGTGACGTGGGTGCTGGGGCGGCCGCTGAGGGCGAAGACGAGGTCAACTGGACGGACGTCCACGAGGGCCTGCGAGGCGCCCTGCGCAGGATCGCGTACGCGGCGGAGAAGAGCCCGCCGCTGCCGGAGAATTGCACCTTTACGCTCGCGGTCGAGCTGCGCGACGACGCGGAGGCGCCGATTGGGGTACGTGTGGCCGGGACCTTCTTGTCTGCGCTGGTATCCTTGTTCGCTAACAATACCCAGCATCCCCAGGCTTGGATCCCAGCAGAGGCCACATCCGGCGGCGCAACCCCGGCACAGCAGGACATGAGCACCGCGCCTGTCCGCTCGGTGAGCGCCGGGCCGCTGTTTTTCGAATGCTGGGTCGAGAGAAGAGCCCAGACGCCGGAGCCGCAAGATACGTGATGGCTCTGCGTCGTCTTCACCTGACGAAAGCACACATTTCCCCCCTGCTTTCGTACGGTCGCTGCGTCTGGCCGCCACGTCGGAAAACAGCGCGATCTAGAAAACGAGTCTGCAGCGGTTGGGTGCTTCTATCTCGGAGGGATTCAGCCACTTCTGGGCTTCGTTCCTTTCCGGGGCTACAGTCTACCTCACTTCTTGTCCGTGGCCGAACTCACCACAAACCAATACGTCTGCATATGCTTGATTGCCTGATAGGCAAAGATCCGTGTCGCGTATGAACCGCCCACGTGTGCGGCCTCATGCATCTTTCCGATAATGTACGCTCCGCACTGAAGGGCCTTGAGCGGTGGCAGTAGCTGGGGGCCTGCCAGCTCAGTGGCTACACATTACTAGCTGGGGCGGTTCCCGACCACTCACCCGCGGGCGATTGCTTCATGAATGCTAGAAATCCAACGCCCAGATACGTCTTATACAGTGCGTAACCACGCTTGCGGAAGGCGATTCGATAAACGTGGACGCAGCCTTGTGGGTGCATGACAAGCATCGACATGCATGAAAAGCACTGATATGCTGTCAAGCATTGACATGCTTGACACCTGTCAACCCCTGCTAGATCTGATTTAGACCAGTTTTCTTTCACTCTAATTACGATAGCACGTGGGTGCCAGTCCGCGATAGTGCGCCGGGGGGACACATCGTCGTCATCGTCATTGTTGTCTGAAGATGCGCTCGCAACATCACACGCCAGACTCAACATGTATCAACCAGAGAAGAATCAGTTCATGCTCCGCAGCTACGTCTTTCCTTTTCCGTCTATTGTACATATGTACAAATTCGTTTCTTGTATGTTCATATTGTCAAAATGCATTTCTTTATCCTGGCAACTCCGTGACCAAATCCTATCCCCGTCGCCAATCGTACATCCGTCGTTTCAGCGTCAAGCTCGCTACCGCGCGCAATAAATCCTCAAGAAAACCTAACCCTGTTTTCTTATTCTGGGCCTCTCAACGACGCGCGGAGGCTGATGTTCTCTCTCTTCAGCCGGCCATTTTCTTTCCGTAGCCTGGCCGCTTCCTCTGACTGCTCTTTGAGCTTGGTCATGAGCTCCTCCTTGTCCTCCTTGCCCTTGCTGCGGAGAGCCTTGACGATTTTGCCCAGCTCGTCGTTGAACTTTTCGTAAATCAGCTCGTTCTCCGCGGATACCTCCTTGTGGAGCTGGTCGATGGAGCGCATCTTGACCTCCGTGGCCTTCAGCGTCGTGTCCATCTCCTCCCGCAGCGCGGCGTACTGCTCCTGCAGCCCCTGCATCGTCTTGCTAAACCTGCCTTCTAGCGCCTGCACCGCCTGCGCCGCATCGCGGCCTTGCCCGTGCGCAGACGCTTCTTCGCCGCGAGACGCCTGTTCCGTGGTCTTTTGCATCTCGGCGCGCAGCGCGGTGCTCGCCTCGTCCACCGCAGCCTTGCCCGCCTGCACGCGGTCGCGAAGCCGTTGCGGCGACTGCAGCCTCAGCCGTGCCGGAGACCGCGTGAGTCCCCCGGCCGGCTTGTTGGCAGAAGCGGCAGTGGACAGGCTCAGTTGGACGGGCTTCAACATGGGAATATTTGTGACGGAGAGCGCCTTCGCATGTTTCACAACGGACCTAACGGGGGATGAAACCTTACTGGATACCATTCCGCTGTCGAGGGTCGACAAAACCTCCGGTGCGTTGATGTTTTCCTTCTGCTGCGAGCCACCGCTAATGTCTCGCTGCAGTCTTTGTCCGGCCGGGGTGTTGACCTTTCCTGAGTTCTGTTTTGAAAGCTGCAGTGGCCCGGCAGCCTCTTCTTCGTCCTCCAAAGTCGTCGCCTCCAAAAGGCCCTTCAGATCAGACAGAGAGCTCCGGCGCTTGTGCCTGAACCGGGACGGGCTCGCGCCTTCGTTTTGCGGCTCGCCTATTGTGCTCAATGGGAACTCTGCTCTATGCGAGCTTGTGGGCCTGCTCGGGGCGTCAAAAGCACCGGCAATCGTTGGTCGCTCACGGGCGCTGTTCCCCCGCTGCAAAAATCTGGGCAGGGTGCCATCTTCGCCCATCAAACCATGTCGCATTGTCCGCCGCGAGAAGCTGGAAGGTTCACCCGTTGCCGGGTTACGATGTTTGCTGAGGCTTCTCCAGACAGATGGCCGTTCCGGCCTTTCTTCCTTGTTTTGTCGCATCAACACGTCTAGTCCGAACTTCTTGCGCAGCGAGGACGCATTGGACGCTACAGAGCCTGTCATGGATGCTTCTTTGCGCAGAGTAGCAGAGCGAATAGAGCCCGTCGTCGAAGCCTCGTATGAAAAGCTTTGGTTGGGGCTAATGCCACCAAATATCCGATCGCAGTCTTCCACTAGTCGGTCTAGAAGATTGATATAGTGAGATGCTGTTCCGTCCATGACGAGGAGCTCGGCAAATGCAATCGTTAGAGCACCTCGGTCACCGTCGTCGCTGCAGCCGTCTAAGAGATCTGCTAGTAGTTTGATGAGCGCCGCAAATGCGCGGCGGTTCTGGGGTGCCATGTCTGAGAACAAGTAGCGGACGAAATCCGCAAAGTCGCCGAGCGCCCTCCGGTTCGCGCGATCCTGCAAAGTGATCATGGCCTGCTTCGACATTACTGCGCCCATTTGTTCCGTCCATGCTATGCGCAGGAAGTTTTCGAAAGCGACAAAGATGACCTCGGTGCTCACGTCAACCGGCAGTTCAAAGTCGTAGGGATTTTCGATGAGCCGGTTGTAGACATCGTTGACCAACACCTCGTCTACAGAGGATCGATTCAACATTGTTCTACCGTTAATTGCTCCTTTGCGTTCCTGTAGCGCCGCTGCGTATGCCGTAAACGTTTCCTCAAGTCGCATGATGGGATTGTCCGGCGGCGTGTCTTCAATAAAGGAACGCTCGCCACGGATGGATCCTAATATCGAGTGGTAGCTGTTACTGCGGTGAAGCGACGGCTGGCGCGCAATGTTAGTAGTCGATATTATCGAATCCGGAGTTGCTGTGCTGTTGATATTGCTAGTATTGCTGTGGGAAGGGTTGCTGTTGGTGGCGTTGTTGGTTGTTGCACCCCACAAGTTCGACAGCAGCTTCACAGGGGACGCGGAGAGGAACGATCTAGTCTTCTCCGTACGCGGGACAGGGGTGGTGGCTCGCGCGGAAAAGCTCAGGCTGCGCAGAAGCTTGCTATTGTACGATACCATGGCGGCTGTGAGATCCATGTTCGCAACGTTGAACTGGCTACTGAGAAGTTGGATTACTGTTGTGGCATTAGCAGAGTTTGTAGTAGCCGGCAGCGGCGCTCACTCACTTCGTCGTGACACTGTGGGAATGAAGTCTTCCAAGGCAACATCGTCTTGATATTGCTTGCCGTGGAGGCCAGCGGTTATCATCGATATTCGCTTCAAGTCATTGGCGGCCACTGTAATGACAATCTCCACACCGTAGTGCCCAACCGGCGCGCCTTTTGTGCCCTTCTCATAGTCGACAACAACGCGCACTGCAGCGGGTTCGCGGCGGCCTTCGATAAGCTGATCCGCACCTTCCTGAAAGACAGCCGCATGAAGCCCCAGGTTACTGTCGGGCATGCGGATGGATCGCAGCGTCCAGCACGGATCTTCTCTCTCGGGCTCGGAGAAGCGCGCCTCAATTCTCGCTCTGGCCACATCCTCACCCCAGCGCGACGCCTTGCCTTCGTACAGCTCCTGCAGCAGGAAGCATCTCGCTGTGGGTGTGGCGCTGACGCGGTGTTCTCCCGTATGCGCGCCTTTCATGCTCTGCGTCGACGTCATCCACGCGAGGCTGCCGTTAGCAGACTCGGTGAAGCGCGCGCTAGCGAGGTCGTGCCAACCAGTAAAGACAAATTCGTGGGCCGCGGAGCCCCCTGCGGCATTCGTCATAGAAATGAGCAATTCCGCGGCCGACGGCTTGCCAATCTCCCTCAGCAGGTCCCTTCCTGTGAGGCGGCCCGTCTTCTTCAGAATGACCACGCAGTCTGCGAACAGCAGCAGAATTCCTCTACTGTCGCTTTCCGCCAAAGAGACTTCGAATGGGAAAGAGAGTTCGATGAAATCCGCGGCTCCAATAAGACGACCCTTGGGCTCGAGATCTGCGGGCCAAGCTTCAATAATATTTCGAAGCTGGCTGGCAAGCTGGGGCTTGGTCGTCTCGGCCGTATCTAGCGAGCAGATGTTGGTAATGATATCTCTAGCCTTCAGCATTGATTGCAGCGCGGGATGCGTGAGAGGGAGTGAAGCGACAATTTGATCGATCAACAAGCTATAGCGAGGCAGGCGTTGGACAGGCTCAATCAATGCAGATTTTGTGGCTTGGTCGCCGCGCTGGGGCGTCGCTTGCGGATCTAAAAAACCTTCCATTGAGGTCGGGAAGTGCTGGCTCGCTTTGATATAGTTTCTATAACAGTCCGAAAACCTGGGGAACCAGTCGAGGAACACCTTTGACATGGCCAACGCGCCAATTGGGTCTTTTGGGCGCGCCATGCCAGCCTGGCGAGGACTCACGAGATGCGCACTATTGCCCTCCATGTCAGCCAACGCCTCCTCTTCCGTCTCGTCCATGACGTTTTGCAGCGCTGTCAAGAAGGCAGAGTTGAGTTTCAGGATCTCATCGGCTGAGTTTGGGAACAACTGCGCGAGCTCGGCTTCGGCGGCAGTGAGGCTTTGCCCCTCTCTTCGCTGGACACCATCGCGGAAATTGTCGACAACAGAGTGGGCGAGCTCATTGAGCTTCAAGACATAGCGTTCCTCGGTATCGACGAGCTCGGCAAGCTTCATGCGCAACTCCATCTTCTGCTCCACGGTAAAGGTCCTGCTTTTGTTGATCGAGGTCGGCTTGGAAGGCGCGCGGCGTAGTCGACTTGTCGGTATAAAGACGGGCTCGCCAAACAACTTGACGAGGGGGGTGTAGCCAGCGTACTGTCGAAGCGTGGGGTCGAGAATGTCGTCTTCGTCTTCGGGCACGTCATCGAGGTCTTCATCCTGGAGAGGGACGATGGAGCCTGGGGGCAAGATCAAGTCCATGTCGAGATTGCTGACGTGTTGCGGCTGCAGCGCATCCTGCATCGCCGACACGACAGCGGCCGTGTTGTCGCTCTGGACCATGGAGGCCACCAGGTCGGCGATGTGCTGGTCACCAAACAGCGGCGCATCCCCGGGGGCAACCGGCCGACCCCTGGTCGGGTAGGCATTGCGCAGGTGAGCGCGGACGCCGTCGGGCAGCTCAGCGAAGCAGCGGGCGAGGCCAAAGGCGAGGGCGCGGTAGACGTCATCGCCCTGGAACTCGCGGGGCAGGCGCGCGACGACGGAGTAGAAGGGCGAGTTGGGGGAGACGGTCAGCCGCGGGAAGCTGCGCAGGCCGGCGGGCGAGAGGACGTGGATCTGGACGCGCGAGCTGTTGCGGGGGGCCGTGGTGGCGGCGGCGGTGGCGCGGCCGGGGGCGGTCGCGGCGGCGCCGTAGAGCACGACGACGGGGAGGTGGCCGAGGAGGGGGTCGGAGGCGTGGTAGGCGACCAGCTGCTCCTGCGCGAGCGCAACGTCGTCGGTGACTCGAACCATGGCGGGCGAGGGACGGCGAGGGACGGCGAGCGGCGCCGCGCGGGCGGGCGG
>LUFD01000758.1:0-10008 GCA_003025255.1 Cordyceps pruinosa
GTCCCAATTAGGTAAGGTTATTAGCAAAAATTCAGAAGTTATGAGCCAAATTTCAGCGGCCGGGGTTGGCGAGACCAGGCATGCCCGTGCGGAACATCTACGCAAATAATATCTATGAAGGCCCCCTCGATCTGGCTGGGTCCTCTTTTAACATCGGACGAAAGCATCGGCCATGTCAGCCCAGCTAATATCCCGCTTTGGTTCCTGAGTAGTTTACTCGTTGGCCCAGCGCCGAGGCAGCCAAGCCCTGGTAGTCTCGTGAGCACAAATTGTATACCGAAACATGGCTTGTGCGAACAAGAACATGTCGCTTTGTTCGTTGATTCAGGAGCCCGTTGGCTGTGTTACCTGTAATATGGAAATAACAAAAATACTTATGCGAAATGAGCATGTTCTACACATGTGCTGAGGGGAAAGGTTCCAGAACGAACGGAGCAGCACATGCCAGCCCGCGAAGACTCTAGTTCCCGAATGGGGGGAGACCTAATTGGTGTTTTGTTTTTCTATAAAAAGACGGATGGGTTTTGTCATTTTTCTTTCCAAGGAGAAGTAGCATGGCCAAAAGACGGGTAGGGATCCGGGGAGCATGATCCTGGCCAAAAAAAGTCAAGTAGCAAAGAAATAGCCCTCATCTCACCGAGAACAGGGGACGGGAGCGGGCAACAGCCCCTGTCAGATTTGTTCGTGGTAATAAAACGTGAAAGGAAAAAGAAGTTTGCCGATCTTCCCCCCGGAGAACGTGGACATGTGAGACCTTTGAGAGAGTTGGGGCAGCTTTCACGCCCGCAGCAGCGCGACGACAGCATTTCCCCAGGTCCCCTGCTCCTGTTTGTCGCAATACAAAGTACATTGAAGTCGAAAAGGGGGACAGTGCTTACTGCTGTATTGCAATGGGTGGCCGCTAAACGGATGCTCCCCACCGAGAGGGAGGCAGCAGAGGGAGGGAGTTTATCGTTCGCTCCTCTGTTTTTCTCTTTGTTTCATAATCAGGCAAGAGAAGAGATAGGCGATGCTAGGCGCCGCCAGCGTTGCAACCCAACCGGTTCCTGGCCGGTGGTGATGGAGTCCTGTCCTTACCGGGGGCGGGGGCTGCATATTCTTTCTTGGCACTGACGAATGCGGTGGTTCTCGTAAAAAGAAGAAATAAGAATGATGTTTTTTCTGCAATAATACTATGCACTGTAGGTGGTGCGAGCTTTTTGGCGCCCCATGCTCGCTCGGAAGTATTTTAAACCTGCATGCAGACTTTATGCAGGCACTTATATTACATGGCACGTATTATATACACGAGACGAAAACCAATATACCGCATCCTTCGTGCCGCCTCACACCGCCGGTACTGCGAGGGACGATTACGGCCTCTGCAGGCCTGCCTGGATGAGCAACACATGTGACTAATACGTGCAATGTCGCTTCGATATCGCCAGTTGCACTCTTCTCACGCGCACGTGCGATTCAGCACCTCTCTTCCTTTCTGCACACAACATGAATCGCTGGCCAGGTCAAGGATCTCTTTCCCCAGCTGACAACCCCCCCTGGTCGCTGCAATGTGATAAAAATTGGGACGACATGGGCAAGGGGACATGCCTGCATGGGGCGAGGTGCTGGGCCGGCCCAGTGGACTCGGTAATTTGGGCGGTGATGCACACAAAGCCCTCTCGACAAGACTGCCAGCCCATATTCGTAACAAGGGACAGCTTCCACGGAAACTTCGAATGTCTGACAGAAATTGAAGTGTGTGAGTTTGAGTCTCACAGCCACAGTCGCGAACCGGCGCATGGTCAGAAGCGAGACGCGACGTATGAAGCCAACCATGGCCAGCTGGACTCAAGACTACCCGTACATAGCGTCGTCGGTTCCGAATAGTTTCGCCTTCCGTAGAAGGAAAGAAGGACAAAACAAGGACTAGAGAGAGTCGTGCCAGGGAACATTAGGTTAGGCGCCTTCCCCCTTGTTCATAAGGATGGCGCGATATTCTGGGTCATGCCGGTAGATTGGTAGAGTGAAGCCTGAAACGACCCGCGGCAGATGCAGCATCTATTCGGGGCAAGAACAACGGGCAGAGAGCGTACGGACGGCCGAATACACCGCTGTGCCGCCCCCATGGCTCCGACAAGATTCGCATCTGCATGTGCCGAGTTGAAGAAAAAGATGCGCCTGCGCCGGCAGACAGGAGGAGTTGACGACAAATAGCGTCGACCCGCTCGGTAAGCTAGTTGCCTCTTTCGGACTTCCCCTATTACTTACTGCTGGATGAGAACGACCTGTTATGTTTCTCACCTGTGCGAAACATTCCTGGGACTCCTAGCGGCCGCTTGGAGCAATGACGGCCCTCTCCGCGTTGCTTCGAGAACAATTCTACAAGTGCTAAAGGCCATCTGGGTACGCCGGCGAACACGGCCGTATCAACCCAGTATCGACCCAGTAACAACCCGGACGCCAAGGGCAGGGCCACAAGTGATCAGCAAAGCCACCAGACTGGCGATCCACACAATCTACGGAGCAAAGTCGTCAGGCCGCAGGCGGAAAGGGGCGGTGGCGAGTCCAATCTCTCGACACTCTGCCTCGGGCGGGCAACGCGGGCTCGCTCCATCTCCACCAGTTGCAGGGCGCCTTTGGCGAGAATGGGGCTGAGAATGACCAACTGTGTCGTGTCAGCGGTTAAGTGGTATGCGTCGGACCAGGGTCCTGGCAGATTTGTCTTGTAAACTATTCTCGGCTGCAAGCCTGCAAGCGGCAAGGGGGAGGCCCAGTTTGCGGGCAGTCATTCCATCTTGGCTATAGCTCCGTGGGTGTCGTGAATTACAGGCGTGGATGTGTTTGTCATGGTTGCGAGCAATGCTGTGTTGAAAGTGGTCATAGACTCTTTCTGCCCGCCTTCTTCTTTCTTGTCTTCTAGAAAGCGCGAAACCCAGAAAAGAAGCCGACCCTCAGCGCCGCCATCGCTTTGCAGAAAGCGCCGTCAAACCCTCGCCATCAGCCCCAACCTAGATTGCAAGGGTCTCCTTGGTCTCCTTGGCTAGTGGTCGTGTTCCTGCCAGCCGCTTCCTGTGAGGCGAGAGAACGGCAGTTTGGTTAGAGTTGGAATCGCGTTTGCAATACAAACGGAACAGCCGTGTCTGCGTCTGCCCGCTGATCCTGGTCTGACAATGCCGTTTCCCGTCACCTGCATCCAGACGCCACCGCGTGTTCCTCCTGCAAGCAGCCGGTTCCGCCATCGAGGAACGTCGAAGGCGAACCACCACAGCAGACCTCAGGACACCATGGCGGCCGATCGCGACCACGTATCTCACGGCCTGTCCACGACAACGACACGGGTGGGAACAACCACAACAATCACCAGCGACAATGACGGCTACAACCGCTCCGGCAGCGGCCGCGCAAACCGGCACTCGCTGCTGGCCTTTCGCCACGTTTCGAGCTCCTCAGAGGACGACGGCGGCCATCGCCACAGCGGGCGTTTCACGCAGGGTCTCAAGCTTCTCGACCGGACGACCAAGACACGAGAGCGGAGCGATACCACCGTGGGCGAGAGTGGCGGGTGGCGAGGCCATCGCCATGTCCAGAGTCGGGCATCACAGGGCTCAGGCAGCGGCACCGATGCGCACTCGATGTCCGACTCGACGACGTCGTTTCCGGCCATGACCAAGGAGGAATTCGAGGCATTGCCGCCGACGGTACAAAGAAAGGTGAGTCGGTATTGACGTTTCCGTTGCACTCTTTCTTTTTCTTTTCTTCTTTTTTATTGTTGGAGAAGATGGCGATAATTCCTTTTTTCGTTCTGTCGACGCAGCGCTCTTCTCCCGCAGGCCAAGTGGTGACGGGAACAAGTGTTGAAGAGAGAAGAAACCCAGACAAAGGACGAAAAGCAGGGATAAAAAGCAAAATTGATTGCCGCATGCTCTACAAGTCTACTTGACCTGTGGCGGTCACCAGGCGCAAACACACAGACACGGCAAGCACATCTTGCAGGTGACACGTCTCTCCCAAGTGCGACACTAGCGACCGCCAATGAGGCAGACCGCGGCACTAGGGGAGAGCGTTACATGTGGTACGGAGCCAGTTCACAATTGACTCAGGTGTCGAACGAAAAAAGAAAGGTATTGAAACAAACGGCCAAGGGTGTTCTTTTTCCGCGGATTTTGTTCTTGTTTGTTCGACGAGCAAGTGCTGGGAGAAGAAGCAAAGATGGGTTGCGGTCTGGGGATTACGGCGTCCCCTCGGTCTCCAGCCGCTCGCAGCTTCTGCTGGTGAACAGAACGGGGCAATATGCGTGGGCAAGGGCTGTTGTTGGTGGCTTCCAAGCCATTGCGGCATGCCCCCTCTCCGTGGCGATGGATTGGATGATGTGGTAGGGATGCGCGGCGCGATGTGCGGGCAAGGGTCGCCGCGGGGGTCGCATTCCAGCGGGAGCGACATGGCCCAGGTAGCAGCTGGCCATGACGACTTTGCTCGGTTTTGCAAGTCCTTTTCAAAGTTGATGGACCTGAGAATATTGCCAAGCAAGGGAGCCATCGGTCGACGGGTTGCACGACAAGTCGCACGCGTCGGCATCTCTTTACCCGACCCGAGCTGAGCAGGTACACCGGTTCCGGCAGCAGACGAGCGATGAAGTTGCTCTACTCGGTTGTTGCCTGCTTGGATCGGCATCCCATCACGTCAATTTCTGTTCCATGGCGGTGCATGTCAGCACACGTTGTGGCTAGCAACCAAAGCAAGTGCGCCGGCGCCACGGGTGAAGAAGAAAGGAAAGAAACGACTAGCCGCAGCGCATGGCAAGGCAATATCGAAGCTGGGCTTATTTGCTTCTTTGGTGGTGCGACTGGCAGCCACTGCGCGGACGGGTGGACGCCATGGTGTGGTGTGGTGCGATGGGATGGAACTTGGGGAGCACGAGCGTTGTGACACTGCAGCTTGTCTCTCGTGCTGTCGGTACTTTCCAGGGAAATCTTGACATGCAAGACCGGATGCAGGAAGCCCTGTTGGGTCTGGGAGGTGTACAGCGTTCGGGTTGGAGCGTGGTTTGTAGGCACCGTCGCAGCCGCAGCCTCGTGTTATCCACTGGTGCCGTCCAGGAGTTGCTTTTTCGTGCTTTCTTTTTTGCTTGCTGCAGCTGTTTGCGCCGCGGATGGCACATGATTGTGCTGGGGAGCGTGTTCGCGTATCGATGGTCATTCCAAGAGAGACAGACGTATGGGTGATGGTGGAGAGGAGGAGGAGGATGTTCCTGTTCTCGTGGTACCTTGGTACCTCCTGGTATTACCTCTGGGCGGGTACCAATGGAGCATATCTACCGCCTGGCATGCGGTCCAGCAACGGCCCCGTCTGGCCGGAAAATAAAAGAAAAAAGAGCTGGCACAGAACGGTGGCGACAGGCACTGTTATTGTGGTTATTTTACTTTTATTCTCCGGGTGCGGCTTCCAAGTGGTTCCGCCGGCGGCAGGGTTGCATCGATAGTACCTCCAGCTCCAGGCATTTGAGGTGCGGCCCCGTGGGGCGGATACTCGCAGGGACCGAGAGCCTTGGCGGGGAGACGTCGTGGTGCCGAGTACAAGGTGGCCAGCCAAGGTACAGGAGAGACAGTCTGGCGATCCTGTCCATCTCGTGGGCACATGGGAGTGAGAGTGGGAGTGGGAGTGGGAGTGGGAGTGGGAGTGGCAGAGTGTCTATCTATCCTGTGCATATTGCAGCTGGTTCATCGTGTGCATATGGTACCTGGAGCTGCCAACCTCGGTACGCGGTACCTGAAGCTGCTATACTACTAGGACGACGGATACTTGGCGCCGAGCTGCTGTATTTTCAGGAGGGGCCTACCTGTACTTCAGATACACGTTGGCCGTTGAGCGCCATCCGCACCACTACAAGACCGCTGTACCGGCTCCATCAGCCCGTTTGGCCGCTCCCCTCTACCGCTCCAGGTACCACTACTGGGTACCTCGTACCCCCAGGCACCCCAGGCACCCCTCCAGGTACCACGACTCCCTCCCGGAAAAGCCTCAATTCTCTCGCCTCGTTCCTGCATCGAGACCCCCCCATTCCATTCCTCTTGCTCTTCTGTTTTATATTGCAGACACGCACCCCTTGTCCGTCTATCGCTTTATCCCTGCCCTTCGTTCTTTGCCCTCGTCTTTTCTCCTCGCTCCTCCTCTTCTTCCTCACTCTCCCTCTCTCACACACTCTTCCCCGTCTCGTCTCCTCCATCACAGGAGGCCCCTGCGCAAAACACCACGCTTGCCATCGCACCACCACCATCTCTACAAATACCCAATACTGACAACTCCCCCTTCTCCTCCTCCCAACAGTACTTTTCTACTCTCGAGCGTCTTCGCTTCGCCCAGGACCCTGACCCTCAGGACGCCGACACCACTCCCTCGCCTTCCTTCGACAATCTCCCCAAGCTCCATCCTAATATCAACCCTGCATCGCCGGCCAACGCAACCACGCCCTTGACTGCCGCCGTCTCAGACAACCACCAGCCTGTTCGTCTCACCCTCCTATCCAAGCTGCCCTCTGAGACTGCCCCTCTCGCCTTTCAACCCCGGCGTCCTAGATCTGCCCTGATTCGCCTGCACTCGAGTCCCGCCCTTGACCGACTCACCACCAATACCAATCCCTCCACCAAGCTCGCCCTGGCCAGTGTACATCACATCTCCGACAGCTATAACCGCAGTCACCTGCCCTTCGCATCTGCCCCCTCTCGACACAGCGTCATTCTGGATGCCACCGACGAAGCCCTGATCAAGCGTGGAAAACGACAGGCTCACCGCACACCTCGCCAGTTCAACGGCCACATACACCGCGCTGCCTCGTTCGACACCCTCTCCCACAGCATGCATTCCCGTCCCGGAGACGCCGCCTGGTTGGACGGCCGCCTCAAGGAGACCGAAGACTCGTTGTATGACAGCTTTCGGTGGCTCGAAGATGACATTGACCTGCACCTCGACCTCGACGACTACCACATTGGTCTTCGTGAAGAAACCCCCGACCCCAAGAACCGCCCTGCTTCCTTCCGCCGCAAGCTGTCTATCTCCTCCAAGGTCACCTTTGGTCGTGCCTCGTCTACTCTGAGCCGTCCTACCACAAAGGACGGCTCTACACCCTTTGGCGGCTCTGTGCTGTCGCTCCAGAACCCCTCGGGCAATGGCCACGCCCGCAGACGCTCGCGAGCACTCTCCCTCATGTCTTCCGCCAAGCAGCCGCCGCCCGAGGTGACCACCGCCGTCACTCCGCCGCCCGCCATGGATCCTGCTGCCCACTACCAAGATCCTGAAGCCCGCATGAAGCTTCGCGTCTACCTCGCCTCGCCTCACAAGTTTGATGAAGCTGTCGAGTTCGGCTTCCCTTCCACCGAGCAGCAACCTGGGAGCCCTACCACACCGCCCAGTCGTGTCGATTCTCTCCCTCGCAACGCTGATCGTGGCGCCCACATCCGTATGCAGACCCTCGTCGAGGATAGGCGGTGCTCCCTCTATAGTGACGAGACCATCGCGACCGAGCCTGACTCGCCTCGCACCCCCGACACGCTGGAGAAGCCCTCGGCACCATTCACCGCTACTACGGTGGACCAGGAGCGCGAACCCGCCAAAGTCGACTATGCGCAGGCCCATGCCTACTCACGGGAGATGACGCTGCGCATGACCCTGACTCGGCCGGACCTGCGTGCCAACGAGAACCAGATTTATGGCTGGCAAAAGACGGGAGCCCTGACCATGTCGGACGGCCCCCACTCGCCGCCCGGACCCAGGACCGAAGACGACATCAAGAAGGACAGCATCGAGCGACAGCTGGCTGCCATTGACCAGGAGAACCTTCTCTACCCAGAGCAGAGCTCCATGAAGCGGTTCTGGAATCGCGTCCGCCGCACATGATGTGACTATTTACGCAAGCAAACGACACGGCCTTGTCTCGAATCTTTGAACATATCGCACTCAGCACTTTCAAAAGCACACGCCTCCACCCACACAAACACATCACCTGGCATGACCATACCATTCTTATGCAACTGGAAAGCCTCATTTTCTTCTTTGCACTTTAGCGCGTCGTATTTGGAGAGGAATTGTCTCATCAATGTTTTCCCTCATATAGCTTTATTCCCCCTCCTCCTTTTTTATACTCTCTCATCATTTTTTTCTTTTCTTTTCTTTTCTGTTACACTCATTCAAGCTACATTGGGCCGGTATACGTCATCTTGTTTCTTATTTGCGGCTAATGACTTTGATGGCCTCGAAGAATTCTTTTCAATGAAAAAGATTTGGTTCTCGTTTTTGTTTTTGTTTTATACCCACTGCTGTACATACTTTTTCTTTGCCATGGCCTTTTCCTCTCTGTCGCTACTGCTCTTGTTATCCTCTTGGTAGGGCGTCCAGGAAGAGTAATACAAATCACAGTCTTTTCGCAAGCAGTCAATGATGGGTGGAGTGAGGAGGAGGAGTGGGCACTGCGCGTGATCTGAGATGCTGAAACTGCTAACAGACTATGGTTGTGTGTGTGTGTGTGTGGACGGTTTCGCTCCTACATGCAACGCGCAGGGATCATACGAGAAGCAACGGTAATTGGCATTGTGTTTCTTGATGTACATGAAGGTTTTTTTTTTTTTTTGTCATCTTCAAGGTTCCCCCATGTCCGCATGAAACTACTCTCATGCGATGTTCTTCTTTTTCTTCTCCCCCCTTCTATTACTTCTCTCTGCCGAACGCCTTCTCAGCCGCTCTGACAACGTTTCACCAGTAACGCCCGAGCTCGATGAGCATGTGGAGCAACCCCCCTCCGTGGCTGTTGGTCCCACGGGAGGACAAGCCGTTGCCGCTGTTGCACGTCCCGATCGGAAAGGGCAAAAAGGAAGATGCGGAAAACAGGAAACGTGGCGGGGAGGGGCGCGCCCTGGCGGGGAGAGGGGGGGCTGACAAAAACAGAAGGCTTGATAGCGGGAGTTCTATGGCTGTGGGCAGGGCTGAGGGCAGGGTGGAGGAAGTTTCGAGATGTTCATGCGGAATGTGTGTCAATGACTCCCCGGTGGCAACGCATAATACTCGGGCGCGGGCGGGCCGGAGAGGGAGAGAGGTGTTGTTCATGCGGGCGACCGACTCTCTTGTGTTTCTTTTCTTCGCCTTCGTCTTCTTGCCCTCGGTGTTCCTGTTCCTCGCCAACCCTACGTTGTGCTCCATGGATTCTGCGAACAGAGCTGACGAACGGCTCTTGGCTGTGAGCTGGGGAGGGGAGCTGCTGTTGGATACCAGACTCTGCGTGGCTTGAATGAGGTTGATTGGTTGCATGACCCCGATCAGACTCTGTAAGACTATGCAGCGCCCCTCTCTACGGTGAGCGCCATCTCTATGGAGAACGCCCTCGCTATTGTAAACGCCCCATAGTGAACGCCCTCTCTGTAGTGAGCGCCCTCTCTACAGTGAACGTCTACTAGGATCCAAAATGCCGGAAGCCCCCCCGGAAACCAAAGCAGAGGCGTGGACGCTTGCCTCACGGCCGCCCTGTGGGATGCAGCCTGCTTGTGGTGAGAAGCTGGATTAGAACGCCACCGGCCGTGAAATAACGTTGTCGTCTCGCGATATCCACGCTCCTGCAAAGGGGCCGGCAGTGAGAGAGGGTGCCACCACCATCCAGCCACCGTCGCGGGCGGCGGAATCCAAGGCACGCAACACAGGCCGTCACGTCGCTCCAACAGCATTGACCATACCAACACAAAGCGAATAACCTAAAGACTTTCAATCAAGAACGCTTCATACAAGAAAAGGGAAAAAAAAAGTAACAAGTGCAATAGTCTCTGTTCTACTACATACAAAACTCCCCACTCCGTTCCAATCCGCTTTCCCGCTTCCTCTTTCCTTCTCTTGTTCCCACACGGTTCGTCTATACGTCCTCGTCGCTGTCCTCGCCTAAAAGCTCCCCGTCGTAGTCCTCGACGCGCTCGTAGCTGCCGCCCCGGGCAAAGCTCTGCCGCGTCGTGAAGCGGCGGTTCCAGCTGCGCCCGCCGCCGCCGCTGCCGCCGCCCG
>LUFD01000758.1:10141-41750 GCA_003025255.1 Cordyceps pruinosa
GACGACGGGGTACTTGATCCACGGCTGGTCGCTGTCAAAGGTCGACGACGACGGCGACTCGCCCAGGCGGATCTGCCCAAACTTGCCCGACCAGTTGCGGTGCACGTACCAGCCGACCGCCGCCGCCGCCGCGATGGGGAGCAGGACCGCGAAGAAGATGGCCACGGCCGACGTCCGGTGCTTCTTGGCCACCTCGCCCTCGTATCCCGCGCAGTCGTGCTCCGTCGACGTCTTGTCGTACTCCTTGCCGCCCTCGCACGTCGTCAGCTGCAGCCGGCGGTAGCCGGTGGGCTCAAAGTACGTCGTGGCATTGTACTTTTCGCACCACTCCTTGCCAGACAGAGGCTCGAGGCCCTCTACCAAGACGCATTGCCCGCTGCCGTCCATCTCAAAGTTATAGGCACTAATGGAACCAAGTTAGTATGCATCGCTCTCGAATAAAGCCTGCGGCACCCACCATTCAAAGTCACGTCGCGTGCAAGCGCAGTTCTCCTTCTTGTAAAGACGCTGGATGTCCTGTTCATTGTAGCATTTTCGGTCCGTCTTCTTGCGCAGATATTTGGCGACGTGACCAAACACACAGTCATCGTCCAGCATGGGGTGCTTTGGTGACCAAAGGTCGTAATCGGGATCGCCGCCCTCCTTGCCAAGGCTGCCAAGTTTGCAAGGCTTGTCGGTGAGGCCGGTAAAGTCGAGGTTGACAGTAAAGATTTTGCCTGATTCTGATCTGCACCAGAGGAGAAAGTTTCGCGAGGTGCCAGAAGATAGCGTCGTGATGTCGAGCACCGTCACCTTGTCATCCGTAAACTTGTAGTCGGCCCAAGTCTGGCCCTCATCAGTCGAGTACGACACGATATTGGTAGTTGCTTTGCTGTCGTGAGTCGCGCGTTCCACCAGCACAATGATGGATCCTTGGTCACCATACTGCCAGGTCCAATGCCCCTTCTTGACGTTACGCCAGGTGATACCGCCGTCAGCAGTCATGAACGTGTCTGCCTCTTTGATATCGCCTAGAGTAGGGCCAACATTGCCGATGCCAAACATGAGTCCGACAGCTGTAGCGGCAGCAAATGTCTTACGTTTGTCATCGCGTTCTGTGTAATGATGAATGTGGAGTGCGCAAGACTTGTCACCCTTGGAGCTGCTGCAGGGATATGATTTGCCATCAACGTCCTTGTTGGGAGGAGCAAGATAGCCCCATTCAGCGCCATCATTGCGCGAAATCTTGGTCTGGAGGCTCTTGGTTTTCTCCCCCTTGCCAGGGTTCGTAACGATATTGATGAGCTCAAATCCTTCCAAGCCAGCGACCTTTTCAAAGTCAACATAGGGCGTATCATCGCAGTTGACATTGGAAGCGCTGAGCACAAAGGACGTGCCATTGGAGTTGCTCTTGATGATTGAGCCATATTGGTGGTCTGCGCCATCATCAGTCTTGACAAACAGATTGAGAGCATGCGTGGAGCTGTCCAGAGCGGTGTATTCATTTTCGTGGCCTTCCTGGAACTTGTATGGGAAGTGCGCGTTCTCGAAATGTTTGCCATCAACACTGACAAGAGGCTTGACACCCCCTGTTTTCTGGTCCTTTTCTGCCAGAATAATATATTCGCTCATGGTGATGAAGTTGCTAACTTCACTATCCAGCATGGTCACGTCTTCGTTAAAGAAGTCGTCACTGGAGATGATTGTCAAGGGAGAGTCTTCATTTTCCTCACGATGAGCGAGACAGACAATCTGCTTCTCGGCACGGATATTATACTGGGAGTTCCCAGTGAACTCGCACTTCTCAACGTACTTGCGCAGCGTACGCCAGTCATCACCTCGGTCAGTCGAAACGGAGGCCTTCAGGTAGCAGGACTCTTTGCCGCCCACCTTCTCACATGTCTTGCCAACCCAGAGAATCCAGTCCTTCTTGTCAGGGTGGAAGCTGAACGGACCATCTTCATACGGCTCGGAGGGAGCAGTGAAAGGATGGAAGCTCTGCCCGCGATCAATGGTGTAAAGGACCTTGTTATCTTTGGCGGTAGTGAAGTAGACAACATCGTTGAAGTAAGCATGAGGGAAGATATTGTGGATTTCCTCTCCCTCAAGGATGCGCTCCCATTTCTTGCCGTGATCGGGCGAGCGCCATAAACGGTTATCAACTTTCAGTTGGCCGCCACTTCCATGCTCGGCTGCGCGCACAATGACTGTCTCGTCCTTTGAAGAGCTGGCGTCGCCGCGTTCAAGATAAATCTTCTGGAAGTCATTCAGGTCGGTGTCGAAGTCGTTCTTTTTGTGAGACACATCGCCATTGGCGGGATCGGTCTTATCGCCTCCGTCTTTGCCGTCTTTGCCGTCGTCTTTTCCGTCGTCCTTGCCGCCGCCCTTGCACTCATGCTCGACGGTATCGTCTTTCTGCGCACCATCCTTTCTCTTGCATGTGTTTCCGGGAATCAGTCTCCACCCGGACGAGCCCTTGAAAGTCTTATCGCCTTCCTTGCACGAGCCTTCAGGGATCACAAGAGAGCCGACCTGCTTGCATTTCGTATTATCTTCCAAGTCGCGCTGAAAATTGTAATCGCACTCAAAATCGGCATCAGAGCATTCGCAGTCCTCCGTCTTGGCAATTGGCTCCTTGAAGTCGCTCTTGATGAAGCAGTCTGCAGTCTTCTTTCTTCGGGTAAATGTCTGCTTGTGGCCCATGATGCACTGTGGCTTGCCGTCATCATCTGCACGAGCATGCCATTCTTCCATGTCATCATCACCGCATTTGCGCTCGTGCAGACCCTCAAAATCAATGGCAAGGCTGTGATACTCGCCCTTGCGCGAGCCTACAAGAAGGAACTTTAGACTGGTAGCATCTTGGACCGATGTGAGGAACTCGGGCTTTATCTTTAGGTCATCTGGGAAGGATATAGTGTTCCATTTCTCGCCATGGTCCAGAGAGAATGATAACTTATCAATATCAGGCTTCGATGAATCTTTGACAGCAACAAGAATGGAGCCAGAGTCGCCAAACTCGTACTTGTGTTGGCCTTCCAGAGCCTGCTTCCAGCTGCGACCGGCATCATCGGAGACATACAAGTTTGACTCGGATGCCTTCTTGAGCGATTTGCCAGTATTTCCGTTACCCATGACCAAGCCAGGTGCGGGGCTAGAAAAGACTCGGCCAATGTTGTCTAGTTCTGTGACCGAATGCAGATGGATGGTGTCGTCGCCAGCTTTGAGCGGTTCAAAGGTTCGCCCGTCATCAAAGGTGATTTTGCTGATCAGAACCTTTGATTTGCCATGCTTATCGACATCTGCCCCGTTTTCGACGGTATTGACGAGGTAGACACCCTGAATACCGCTGACGTTCTCGAAATCGACGTGGCCTTTTCTGTCTCGGTTCGTGTAGGGGACGTTCTCGGTGAAGTAGGTGCCGTTGGAATTGCTTGTAAACAAAACACCCATGGGCCTAGACGGAGCTGAAGTCATGACATCAACCTGGATGCTGTAGTTTGTACTCTCCAGAACGGTGTAGGCGCCTTGGTTGATGACGTGCGAGTGTTCGTGCGAGTCGGAGCTGGGAAACATGGCGCGATGCCACTTTTTCGTGTCGTCGGTTATGTAGAGAGCCATTTCGTCACTCCCCATCGATGTTGTAGCGACCAAAACATAGCCTTTGACAATTGCGACATTGTTGACGCCACGAACCGGTTTGTTGATGTCGAGATCGGGTTCAAATTCTTGTATATCGCCCTTTGCTTGTTTGAAGAAGTCGTCGGAAACAACAAGACGCTGTTCCTGTTTTCGGGGGGAAAGTTCGTCGCGAATGATGCACAAAATTCTAGATTGGTCGAGCTCCTTGTCACTGGTGGTAAACTCAGCTGATGACTTGGCCCACCAGCAGCCAGCTGTGTCTTCGCGGAGCTTCTGAACCGTCTTGAAGCCATCGGTGGTGTACATGGCGGCTTCGTCGCAAAAGATTTCGTCGCAGTCCATGGCGTTGAAGATGATGCGCTGCGGGTCGGCGGCGTTGAAGGTTAACACTTCGGGCTGGAATCGACTCGGGGGCAGTTTGGAGTTGAACTTGGACCAGGTTTCGCCGCGGTCCTGGGTCGTGTAATGCTCTTCGCCGGCCGTCAGGATGAAGGCCGTCTTGGGTTCGTGCGGATGCATGAGGAGCAGAACGGCCTTGCCCTCGGCAACGTCGGCGATCCTAGCCCACTGAACGCCAGCATCTTTGGACCAGAAAATGTTGCCGGTGTCGATGTTGTGCCATATGATGGAGTCGCTGTCTTCAAAGTAGTTGATATTGCGAGGGTAGCCCTCGATCTTGGAGGCTGAAATGGTGGGTTCATCCTTGGCAAGGACAATTGTCCAGATCAAGGGGAGCAGGAGGACACGCCACCAAGGCACAGCCAACGGGCTGCAGATCCTCATTGTGACAGAAGAGTGGGTATTTGTTCTGTCATGTAGTATGAATGAAAGGAGGGTATTTCGATGGTGTATTTGCGCTGACCGTTGCGAGGGATCGAGCTGTGTATCGGCGAGTCGAGGACGAATCTGGTGATGCGGGTTGCGTGTCCGAGCCAAGCTGAAGCTGGTTGCGTCAGAGAACGTTTATGGATACCTGCCTGTGGCTTGCGCGGCGGATCTTAGCAGGCAACGGTGCAGGGGTGGAGGGTGATGTGGCGCAGGAGGTATGAAGTGTGGCTTGTGGCTCCATATAAGCTTTCACTTGAAGACAGAAAACCTACTATTATAAGTCTCTCATACTTTCAAAGCGTAGGGTTTTTCAACTTGGAGTATTCAAGACGAGGCTGATTTTGCTATCGTCCCTCTCATACCTTGGTATTTCTCCTCGGCCGCCTGCTTCGGCTTTGCTCCTCATGGTAGTGGGAACAACTCGATACCTTGTAGAAACTGGGGACGGGGTATTCAGTACATCTGTAGATCTAAAATAGAAAATAACCACTCGCTTCGTCATTACTTGTCAGGGAAACACACGCTCAGCTTGAGCGTGTATTAGTGGCATCTGTTGCCCCTGAGCCGAGTTGCCTCTTCTCCCCAGCATACCTACGTGGGTCCCAATATATCCACATAACTGTAGCCTTGAGTACCGAGGCGATGGTCTACTTGGTTGAAGGGTATTGTGACCAATGCCACCCTGAAGGAAATTGCTGCTGCCTGGACGATTCATGCGACCGGGAGCTGCGATGGCAGCCTCTAACCTGATAAGTAGGCCAAATAGGAGTCCCTCTAGAAAGCACCAGCCGCAGCTGTGTACGTGGTACAGGTTATGTGCATGGAGACAATGGGTGCCGTGGCAACCAGCAAGCGCGACTGTCAAAACAAAGGCGCGGATATCCACGGCAGAGCAGAGCTGAGAGCGCAACAGCAATGAGGCGAATGAGCAATCTGCGGTGCTGCTTCTCAAGTGTATGGATTTGGAGGACTGCACATTGCAGCATTTTATGCGGAGAAAGGGGATCAACATGGCGGAGGGATGGCTGCTGTGTTGGCATGCGCTGGACGGAGGCACCTTTGTGTGTTGCTAGGTACAGCGGGATTAGGGGCTTTTAGCGTGGTTGCAGGGGTCAGCGGTAGCGAAATCCACTGTGCCTTAGGCCTGTCGTCAGCCCTTTCCAGGGGGAGTTGGGAGCCCTTGTTGTCACCGCTGTGTTTGTTTTACTCTGCTGGTATCGTGAATATTGAAAAGACAACCCTGATTCAAACTAATCATATCCAGTACCACCTACCAATCAAGCCACTGTTACCGTGAGCTGTACTAAGTACCACCAATAATTCCCTACTACCCTACCAGCTGCCTACCTCTCCGTACCTTGTGCCCCTCCCTTCCCCCAGGTACCAGGTACTAAGCTGTGGGCCGCGAGAACGCCAACAAACCCTCCCACGTTGCCACGCTCTCCCTCTGCGCCGGCTTCTGTTTTCATCCTTGTTTTTCTCCATGCCCATCCATTTCAACTTGCCTCTGGCTGTTCGTTTTGCCCTCACTCGCTCCAGTGCTTCCGCGTACGCCAAAGCCAACATCAGCACAGCTGCTTCCAAGCCTTGCTCGTCTCGCCCACAATACTGGTAGCTGCCCTTGCTCCCCGAGGTCCCTTTGCCGCCCCGCCATCCATCCTCGTCGCCCTCATCCACCAACCAACCCCCCTATTCACCAGCCACAATGTCGGCCTCATACAAGCAGTTTCTGGCCTCGCCGAACGCTTCTCTTCTCGCCGAGAATGCCTCTCTGCATTACATTACCACTCTGTCCAACTTTGCTGGTGCCGCCGAGATCGTCAAGCACTTGACCGCACTGCGCAAACAGGTCACCAAGAAGCAGGAAGAGATCCTTAGTCTTGTCGAAGGTCAGGATGCCATTGTCCTTGAGGTACACACGGCTCTTGAATTCATTACCAGTGGTGGCACCTACCTCCCCAAGCTCGACGACAACTTTCTGTCCGACCGCGTCGCCTACGTCCCCATTGTAAGTCGCAACAACAATCCCTACCAACTGCTTATGCCTGCCCGCTAACTTGGGTCCCAACTACTCAGACGCACTTTGTTTCCTTCGACGCCGATGGCAAAATCCTCCAGATTCGACAGCAATGGGATCAGGGTGCTCTCCTGAAGCAGCTGGATATCGTCGGTAAGACTGGCCGCAACTGGCCCATCCAGGACAGCCGCGAGCAGCTCCGACAGATCCAGGCTTGCCTCAAGACTGTTGGCAAGAGTGCTCAACAAGCCTCCAGCCACGGCGATGTTGTCATCCGCACTCGCCACAATGCAAACAACGCTCTGCGCGACCCCCATGCCTCTCTCAACCTGTATGGAAGCAGAGAGGAGATCGAGTCAGCTCCCATGAAGGCTGCCACCAACCCCTACGGAGGCCACCGCCCCAATCAACGATCCGTCGCTGACATCATCGGCGACGAGCCGTTCGAGGATGAATCCGGCCACAGCCGCCATCGCTCTGTCTCGCCTAGCAAGGCTGGCTCTAACAAGAACTTCCAGCCGTCTCGCATCTTCGACGGCAAGCACGACCCAGAGGATATCGAGACTCCCAAGAAGGCCGACAAGTTCATCAAGCCTCACCCCACCAAGTATAACCACTTTGACTTCGTCGATGGCTCCGATCCTAGAGATGGCCCCACCCGCGGTGTCAACCTCGACAACCGCCCCAAGTCGAAGCACGACAGCCAGTGGTCCTTCGACGACTTTGTTACGCCTGCCAAGGCAACTGCCTCCAAGGGCATGCGCTCGCAGGATGTTCAGCACTGGAACCCAGAGATGCAGTTTTCTGCTGATCCCGAGGCGCGCCATCCCGCCGGTAAGGGCCGCCGCGACGCCGAGACTCACTTTGAGCTTCAGGATGATGGTGAGAAGGACGCGCGCCAGGAACGTGTCGGACTCCCTCGCGGTGCTATGCATAACGAAGGCCAGAGCCTCTATAAGAACCAGCTCTTTGACGAGGTCGACCCTACCCCCGGTCCCAAGCGTGCTCTAAACACCGTCACCAACCTCAAGGATCGCAGCAAAGACTTTGATCCTCACTTCGAAATGACTGATGAGTCACCATCGCACCCCCCGCGAACTCAGCATGCTCCCGAGGGCAAGATGAAGATGGCCAAGATGATGGACCACAACTGGGAGGTCTATGAGCAGTCACCCCTCAAAGAGAACGCCAGACCTCGTGCTGCTCCCACCGGGACCGGCCCCAACCAGAAGATCCACATTGCCGGGGACGGCATGGGCTCCAGGAAGGGAGCTACCCACGGCGATGTGGATACCAAGATTCACATTGCCGGCGACGGCATGGGTGGCCGGAAGGGCACTTCGCGTGCCTGGATGACTGGCGGTGGCGACGACGAGGAGGAGCAGCCCAAGTCGCAGCCCCGCGGCCGTGGCACTGCCGCCGCCAAGAGGACCGATGGTTTCTGGGACTTTTAAAATGGCAGCTTCTTCTAGGCATATGCTAGCACAGTGCAGTATTTGATCTGGCAAAGGCGCCTGGCTGACGTTGTTGGCGTCTTGTTTTGTTTGCCCGTCGTTGGATTTCTCTATTATCTCGTTGCACCGATTACCCCGCGCCTGTGCCAACAACAAAATGGCACATGCGAACCTCGCTCTTCTTTTTAATTTTACCGTCGTCTTTTTATTACCGCCCTCTGTTCCTTGTTGACGCGTTTATGAACTTTGGCAAGCTTATATTTTTCTTTAAATTGCAATACATAGCCCTCAACTTTGACTCCTAGACTGGTTTCTCTTTTGTTATCTCGCGAGAGGGTAGACAGAAGATTATGAAGAATAAAAAAATATTGCCAAAACCATAACTGCGCCCGTCTCCAGTGTGAGATCCGTTCCGAAGAAGAGTGACGCTCATAAAACTCGTAAAAATTGATCACACGCTAACATGAACCCGAAACTATAAACGCCTATTGTACCGTAACCGATGTAAGCCCAATAACACTATATATGTACCATTTAACCCCACCGTAGATGAATCAGATTCGTGAAAACTTTGGTCTTGTCGTCATGTGGACTCGCCAGTGGTGCGTCCACCACGATGGGTGAAGCGAGAAGGGTCAACGTCCGACGAACCCAGTGCGACAGCAGGGGCGCATGGAAAAGAAGAAGAAGAAAATGACGGGAGACGAGAAGGAACCCAAGTTTTCAACAGATGAACTTGTACCACTTCTTCCACTTGGGCCAGGCCTTGCGCTCCTCGCGCTCCTGGGCGACGAGGATGGGGAGGTTCCAGTCGCGGCGGCCGGTGTCGACGTCCATGTCGGCGGCGCGGACGTAGCGGGTGCGGTAGTAGAGCTTGTGGGCGGCGTAGAAGAGGAGGATGATGGGGGCGCTCATCCACTTGAGGAAGAGGTTCTGGGCGATGGCGGCGGCGGGCATGGCGCGCCAGCCGACGGGGAAGGCGGCGACCCAGAACTGGGCGACGACGACGACGAGGTTGAGGGCGAGGCCGAGGCAGGAGCCGGCGACGCCGACCTGGGAGCGGAAGGGGAGGTCGCAGACGCGGCGGCCGGCGATGCGCCAGGCGCGGCGGAAGCGCACGTGGCAGAGGCAGATGGAGCCCCAGGTGAAGATGGAGGAGAGGCCGGAGAGGGCGAGGAGCCAGTCGAAGACGCTGCCCTGGGAGGCGGCGTCGGCGAGGTACGCGAGCAGGCCGACGGCGCCGGCGACGCCGATGGCGACGAGCGGCCGGCCCTTGCGGTCGACGTAGCCGAGCGCGCGCGGCGCCTGGTGCAGGTGCGCGAGCGCGGCGAGCGTGCGCGACGACCCGAACACGGCCGAGTTGCCGACCGAGAGCACCGCGACGAGGATGACGGCGTTCATGACGGACGGCAGGATCTGGATGCCGGCCGTCTCGATGGCGATGACGAACGGCGACGCCTTGGCGTCGGCCTTGGAGTCGCCGCCGAGCAGCCGCGGGTCGTCGTGCGGCACGAGCAGGCCCACGAGCGTCAGCGCGACAATGTAGAAGAGCGTGATGCGCCAGAAGACCTGCTTGATCGCCGTCGGCAGCGACTTGCGCGGGTTGGCCGTCTCCGCGGCCGCCAGCCCGACGAGCTCGGTCCCCGTGAAGGCGAAGGCGGCGGTCACGAAGACGCTGCACAGGCCCTTGAAGCCGTTGTTGAAGGCGCCCGGGTCGCGCCAGTACTCGCCGCCAATGTACCCGCGGTCGGGGGTGCCGCCGCAGTTGAGCACGATGCCCAGGAGGCTGGAGAGAGAGGGGTTTGATGTGAGCTGGTGTTACATGGATCCTGGCTTTTGTTTTCTTTCCTTGGGGGCCTTGTGACTTGGGGAGTCTTACATGAAGCCGATCACGGCAATGATTTTGACGATGGAAAAGAGGAATTCGGCCTCGCCGTACCCCTTGACGCCAAACATGTTGATTAGGACAATGGTGGTGAGGAAGACGGTGACGAAGATGGCTTTGGTGAGCTTGTCGTTCCAGTAACCTATTGTCAACGAGGCGGCAATGATCTCGAGCGGTAACACAGCGAGCCATTGCAGGGCATAGCTGTGGGTCGGGGTCGGGGGTGGTTAGCAAATAATAATATAAAGAAGAAAACTTGCGGTCGAGGTGCAACCGGCGTGTAACGTACTTCCAGCCCATGGCAAACCCCCAGGAGGGATCAAGGAAGCGGGTGGCCCACGAGGAAAAAGACCCGGCAATGGGGAAGATGACGGCGAGCTCGCCGAGGGCCTGGCAGGTGGCGTAGAGCATGGCGCCGATGATGGCAAAGGCGATGAGCAGGGAGGCCGGGCCGCCGGCGTTGAGGGCCTTGCCGGAGACGACGAAGAGGCCGGTGCCGATGGAGCCGCCGATGGCGATCATCTGGAGGTGGCGGCCCTTGAGGCTGCGGGAGAGGCCGATGTGGGCGTTCTCGAGGGCGGCGCGGTGCAGGTCGTAGTAGTGGGCGCCGTTGTGAGGGCGGCGGGCGGCGGCGGCGGCGGCGGCGAGGCTGTGGTCGCGGTCGCGGTCGTACTCGGCGAGGAGGAGGTCCGAGTTGGGGTCGCGCCGGAAGGTGTCGAGGAAGCGCCGGCCGAGACGCACGGCGGCGTGGTGCTGCGGCGGCTCGTACTGCGGCTCGCGCATGCTGTGGGAGCTGCCGTAGGTGAAGGAGTCGTCGCGGCTCTTGAATGTGTTGCTGTGGCCGAGTTCAGCGTCGCCGGGGGGAGACGATGCCATGGTGGTGGAGGAGGAGGAGGGAGAGGAGGGGAGGGAGAGGAGGAGGACCAAGCAAGTCAGAATGGGCCGATAGGAGAGGGAATAAAGGATCTGTGGCGAGTGGTTGTTGCTCTTGTGTTTCGTTTGCTGCGGTGTATCACGAGAAGAGCGAGGCGGCACCGACTGTATGGCTGGGCGCCGTGGTGTGTGCTCTCTCCTTCAGCGGCAGCCTGGCGAGGCAGCGGCGCTTACACTCGACGAGGGGGTTGGGTTATTGATGGTTCAAAAGACCAACGGGCACACAGGGGATGGGCCGTCGGTGGTTTCTTCTTGGGCGGCGAGTGCGAGATCTCTCCATCTGCAATGACGTGGGTTGGTGGCCGGGGTGCCGGAGTTTTGAAGAATTGTGGTCTCGATCGTCAGAGACAAGGCCGGGGGGAGGTATGTGGTGGGTGCTTTGCTACCCCGCGCTCGGAGAAGGAGAGATAAAGGTCAGGGAGAAGACGAGAAGGCAGGTCAATTGTCTGAGTGTTGCATTCGGCGGAAATAATGGGAGACGGGTGGAAAACGTTGCGGGCTGTTGGGTTTAGCGTGGCAGAGGTGGTGGTGGTGGTGGTGGTGGTGGTATCAGGGCGGTAGGTCGGTACCAAAGTACCTAGTGCGTTGCTGGTGGCGGATCATGAGGCGGCAGCCCAACGTGGAAATATTGCGTCCATCCCTCTGGGAGGCGATGAATGGGAAGAAGAGCGAATTGGGCAGGAGATGGTGCAAAAAGGAAAAGCCCTCAAAGGCACGCCGTCTGCACGATGGCAAGGACACGGCGCACGGGGTGGCTTGCCTGGGCTGGGGGGGTCATGACTTGGAACCAACGCGAGGCGCATAGAAAGGCAGTTATCTGGCTAGCGGCAAGCACGGTAGGATTGCTGCATGGGGTAGAATAGGATTGGCCGGATTGCTTGGATTGACAGGATTGGCTGGATTGGCCAGGATGACGAAGAGCTGGAGCAGAATACAGCGGAGTAATCGCTTATTCGTTCAGTACTAACTTGGTAACAGCTGGGGTAAGGCGAGGCGGTGGCCAGACCGAGGCTGAGGCTGAGGCTGGTGGCTGAACCACTGCAAACGGAGCGGGGGAAGAGGATGGCTACGATATGAATCAACCAATACCCGGGTTTACATCATTCTCAGAAAGGATACGTCTCTGCTCTATTGTGAAATGAAGAAATACACACACACATACACACACACACACACACACACACACACACACACACACACACACACACACACACACAAAAAAAACGCAATTCTTTCAGCCCAGGAGTTTGCCAACCACCACCACCACCACCACCACCGCCGCCACCACCCAAAGACGCACCCATGAAGCGCCCCGTGTGTGGAGGTGGAACCACCAACCACCAGCAACCACCGCCCACCTCCATCTCTCGGCGCGCTCGGCGACGCACCCCATTTCATGCCCGTGAAATCTATGGCATGATTCTTCTTATTTACTTCCCCGATGCGACGAACTCCCCCGGCCGCAGCTGTAACCAAGCGAAGACGCTGCTGAAACGCCTGCCGATATCTTTCGCTGGCCAGCACTTCTAAAACTATATCTGTTCGATTCCCCCCGCAGAGCCGTGGTCAGCCGGTCACTGAACAATAATGCCTTCTCAAACCAGGCTTGGCACTGTTTGCCGTGAGCAACAAAAAGGGCCTGCTATAGGGCGCAGCAACTTGGAGGCTTGCCGAGCCACGGCGGCGCGCGAAGGACTGATTCCCCCCCAGACGCAACAAGTCGCGAGAGGGGTTGCATTCGTGGCCTATTGTCCAACTCACACCAATGCTAGCGGAATTGATGGCTCAACGGCCAGCCTAGCCTGGAACAAGACTCGCGATACCACCCTCTTTGTCTGAGATGAACGCCTCTCATTGCGCCGCACAGTGGCGGCGCGCCCGTTTCCGCTTCCCATGCATTGTATGTAAACTGCGCAAGCGACATTGCCCTCCGTCATCCGTTGGAGCGCCGCGCCTTACGAGGAAAAAAACAAGAGGAGCTACCAGACAGCCAGAACCTGGCCCCCTTCACCCACCCACCACCAGCCCCCGGGTAGGGTACATCATGCGTGTGACGTGCTCGGATGCCGGAGGCCTGCTTCCCCGCAGAGTCAATATCTCAACCACTCGTGTAACACGATCACTCTTCGTATCCAAGATCCCCGTCTCACCGGCACTCATCCACCCTTGCTTTGTCTTGCCGCGTTACACGGATCGATCGCCACAGTGGTCCAGTGGACCGGGACGCTCCTTGTTTTCTTTTTCCTCTCAATTGTCCGGCCTGGTCCAACTGTGTTCCGGTAAAGTCCTAGATAATCTGCGTGTGATTGCGGTGTATGTGGCGGACGAAAGGCGTGCATAGAAGGCACGAAGGAAATAGCCTCAAGGCCCATTCAAGTCTACTCTAGGTGTATTCTGATCCTGCCTTCAGGTCTCCGCACGCTCAGACCCGTCAAACCAGCAAGTCTCAATCCATGAAAAGTCAGCCCGTCCATATCCCGCCACATTTCGCGTATCCATGTCTCAATTCGTGCAGCTTTGTTGACCTATGAATTGGGCCGCTCTAGATGCGAGTAGTTGGTCAGTAGTTGGCTCGGCGCAGGATGCAGCGAGCGCTGCGAGGCCCTCCGGAGTCAAGATGCATACCAATCTTTAGAAAGTGCGCGGTCAGCCGGGCCGCACCATGCATACGCGGGCCGGGCAAACTCTCACAAAAGGCTGAGGCTGAGCAAGTAAAGACGCGCGCATCCCGCCTGACACTCCGAATACTTTACAGCGGTCACAGCGCATTGTGCCTGGCAGGCGGCGTACTCCAGTGGTCCGGCGGCAACGAGGCCGCAAAGAGCGCTGCTGGCCATGAGAGCGGCAGAAAACTTCATTTTGACAATATTGGGGATAATTGGCTTGCGGGAATGTGTGTGTGGTTTGGCATGTCGAGTATTGTGACGTCTGACACATTCGCTCTTATACAAGTCCCTTGAGCTTCTCGTCCTGCCAACGATTTTTTTTTTTTTTCTTTTTTGCCGTGGACGATGCAGTAACTTCTCACTTCAGTGAATACCAAGCAGTCACCGACTCTTGCTCCGTGACATTGTGGAACCGGGGCGGGAAGAGGGAACGGAGCTGCAGTCACTGAGGTGATGGACCATGTTTCGGGTGATGACGGACGCATTTCGGCAGGTCTTGGGAATGACCCCGGGAGAGAGAACAAAAACGAGGACGTCGGCCTCAACCGGCCTGACAAGCCCTGCGGTAATGGTGGCCACACAATGGCCTCTAAGACCGCGGCCTGCACGTCTTGGCGAGGCAGAGTGCATGGCAACGAAAGCCAAAACATACCAATGTGTGCTCCGGAGTGCAGTGGTGAGGTCGAGTCGGAAACTGTCCTTGCATCCTTGCGGTACATGATCGCCACCAAAGTCACCGCATCATCCACAGGCCGACTGCGCGATTCCGAGCAATATATATTCAAAATGCACCAAGCAATACATGGTTCTATCTTTCCAGCGCCCCGAAATTCCTTCGGGTTATGCCGTCATCATAAATGTACATACCAAGACCCAACGACAATCTAAAAAAGAAGCAAATGCATTTAATACCCAACACTCGGACGTTTCTCATTCCGCCGTCGGCGTCGGCGTCGGCGTCTGCCGCACCTTTCCTATAATCCGACCGTCCGCATCGCGCGGCTTGCGCTGCCAGCCCGTTTTGAACAAGTCGCCCATGTCGAACCGAGGGAGCGGGTGCGCCTCCGTGTTGAACACAATCTTGTCCAGCGGCATCAGGCTATTGTCTGAGAACAGCAGATACATGTACTTGAGCGTCTCGGCCTATTTCCCCCAAACACGTTAGCCCCTCACATCCTGCATGATTCACGTCCAAAAAAAATTCTTTTTGCATTTCACTTACCAGCCAGAAACTCTCCATGTTATCCCTGACGCGCGGCGGCACCACGTTGGCGTCGTCCAGGCTCGTGAAGCCGCCCTGCTCCTCGACGGCCGTGTAGTTCATAAAGGACGTGAACATCTCCCAGCCCCACTCGCGGTACTTGACGTCGCCCGTGATGCGCCACATGTAGAACAGACTCTCGACCGTCTCCGGGCGCTGCAGGTTGTGCGCGTCGTTGGACTTGACGCTGAAGTCGCTGCGCCAGCGGGCGTGCGGATCCTCGTCGAACTCGGCGGGCGGGTGGTGCGGCGCGTCCGGTGCGGCGGGCGGGTCGGCCACGTTGAAAAAGGTAATCTCGGCGGACAGGCCCGTGGCCATGTACTTGTACATGCCCCAGCAAGTCTGCATCAGCTCGCGCGCAAACTTCATGTCCTCGTCGTGCTGTGCGGTCCACGTGGGCAGCTTGCGCGCTTCGGCCTCGGTGAGGCCCTCTGTTACGGCGAGCGCAATGGTGCCGGGCAAGAAGCAGACCAAGTGGTCCATCTTGGGCAGCAGAGCGCCATCTAGGCCGTTAGGTCGCTCGCCCACGATGGTGAAGCCGGAGGGCTCGCTGTAGGTCAGCAGATGCTTGCGAATGCCGGCCATGGACTCCTTCCACATGTCCAGATAAACTGGTTCTTTCTTGTTGGTTTGCAGGTACTGCTTGATCAGGTACTCATAGTACGAGTCGCCTCGGCTTCCCAGGCGGATGTTTTCACCGCGAAACTCGCCATTGGCGGGGTAGATGTAGATGGGCACCAAGCCTCCGGGCATATTGTTGTCGTCTATGACGGCCATGACCTTTTCGACAATCTCCCAGTAGTTGGGCTCTCCCGTTAGCTTGGCGAGATACTTGAACTCGAGTTGCAGTGTGGTCGCCTCCGCCGTGGAGCTGGCACCCATGTCACCGTGCGCCGGGATGCCCTTGGAGTCATCCAGCTGGACGCTGGCATATGGGATGCCGGACGGCGTGTCGAATGCGCCCAGGAGGCGTCCTGCCAAGTCGGCAGCCTTTTCAAGGTACAGATCCTCGCCTGGCTTGCCGGGGTCATCGTCCTTGATCGGCGCCAGTTCGGGGTATTCTGTCGAGAGGTAGTGGGCAGAGAGGAGGCCACCCAGCATTCGAATCGTCGTCTCAAAGGTGTTGACATCTTGACTCTGGTCCCAGGTCAGCGAATTCGCGATCCACTCCCTGGCGTGCTCGAGGCGGGACGTCAGGTTCATGAGCATCATGGTGTCGAGGGAGTCGACAATGATCCAGCCCATGCCCTTGGGAGCCATGTATTTTCCGGACTTCGAGATTGGGTGGAATTCATCGTAGCCTATATTGCGAAAGTCAGATTGTCAGCGTTGGCCGGTAATGCGAACGGGGGGCGTCACATACCCCATGCGTATCGCTCGTAGGCGTCCCAGCTGAGCTCGAACGCTTCCACCACCTGCGCCCGTCTGTGGTCCCAGTCGACAGCTTCGTTTTTGGATATGCCCATGAACCCCCATGCCGACTTGCCGCGCGCCGACTTGGGCCGCGCCGACTGCCAGGGCAGCCACCCCAGGATGTGCAGGAGGATCACGAGAGCAAGGGCGAGGGAGCCGACGACGCGCTTCTTGCGGTACCACCGCCTGTGCCTCCCGCCGCCGCGGTAGTACGGCTTGTCCTTGTACATGGGCAGCTCGTCGGCTTCGAAGAGACCGTTGACACGGTGCTGGACGTCGGAGAGCAGGCCGCCCGCGCCGCCGCGGCCAGAGACCTTGGCCCATGCCCGGTCCTCGAGGCGGCGGTGCGGATCCTCAAAGTTGGGGAGGTTTTTGGGTATCGAGAAAGGCATCTTCAACGCATTGGCGCCGACCTGGGTGGCCGTGTCTCGTATGTTGTCGGCCGCACGCCGAGCTGTGATTTGGAAGAGGTTCTTTCGGTGGATGTCGAAGGGGTCGCGAATCATTTGGCTTGGACGGTCGGCCGGCCGCTAGTGGTTTGTGGCGGGATCAGCAGTCGACGGGTGGAAAGACTGTGCGCGGCGTCGTTTGCAGAAAGGAAAAAGAAATCAAAATCGGCATCCAGCATCAGTATCCAACCCTACCGGCTTTCCAAAGAGCTTTCTACACCTCGTTCGTTTGGTGGAGCACAAGTCCGTAGGAAGAGGGAAGAGGCCATGTCAGCCTCTTTTCTCCTTGCCTGTGCCTGCCGTGTCGGCCCAAGATTCTTTAGCGTCATCAAGCCCCTAACCTGATCCCCAGATGGCACTTGCCCCCGGTACCCTGCTCCACTGGCTGCTGCAATAAGTAGAGCTGCTTCCACCGTTTACTTGGTATGGATTGACAGCTCATCACCAATGTGCTAATAGCAGGTTATCGTATATTTCAACAAAGGGAGCATCGAAACTATCTGTAACCAACCCCGATATTCCCAAGGCCCAGTCGTCAACCCTGGGGTGGAAGCTTGTTGGCCGCCTACTAATCGAAGAACCACTCCTCGACAACGACAGCATGACAGATATTAGCCACTTTCCAACCCTCACCGAGGACGAATTTTCAGAGGCCTGCGGCTCCCTATACCGCAGATACTGCCTAGCTAAACTCGGGTTGCGGCGACTAAGGTGGAAGCTCACACTCGTCAACGAGCCAGAGTCGGCTAGGTACGAGGGACCACCCTTCGTCCGGATCACTCGCCCGCTTGAAGGCCATGTTGCTCTGCCGTTTGACCTGCATGGCCTGTCCATATCTGGAAATTCACAAGACGCCAAGGCTGGGGAAGCGGCGGAAGCGGCGGAAGCAGGCGCGGTACAGCAATCAAAGCATCAAATTTCGTCCCGTCTCTAACTGGATATATATCTAGCATGCCGGCCCAACCCAATACGCCACTCCCGCGTTTGGCTGGGTAGCATATGAGATTCACTTCGACTTCAAATACCGTGTGCCTTGTCTGTGGTTCTATATGTACTCGCTGTCTGATCTCGACGACGACCCCCTCAGCATGGACACCGTTATTCGCTGGCTGGTCCCCGATAACCACAAAGCCGCCATCCGCGCGGGTGAGGGCATCGGCACCATATCAACACAAGTGAGTAGACAGCCACGAGCTTTCATGCAACCACCGCAAGCTGACCACGGACTTGACAGGACCATCCGGTCAGCGGGCGGCCGAGCTTTGTCATGCACCCTAGCCGACTTGCTGACGCAATGCGGCCATTCCCATGTACAAAGCGAGATTATTTAATAAAGTGGCTCGAAATCGTCGGCGTCTGCGTCGGCCTCGGGATACCCAACGAACTGCTGGAGCAGTAGTTTCAATCATTGCTGACGGAAACGCCAAATGGACATGGCGTTACCCCAATACACCGCACATCTATTCGTCGTCACTGTCCTCGTCCATGGCCATGTCCTCGCCACTATCCTCAGGCTCACTCTCGTTGTCTCGGTTGCGCTTCTGCCCACGGCTTTCGGGCGAGCCGCCGGCATCTTTCATGGCGTGGTCCACGGCACTGGGTGGCGGCTTCGCCTGTGAGGTAGCAGCTGCTGTTGCGGTGGTGTTGGTGCCGGCCGGGGGCGCGTTGAAGATGCTCTGTTGCAGCTCAGTCTGCTCGGCAGCCGCGGCACCCTTTGTGGGCAGCGTCAGGCTGCCGTCAATCTTGCTGATAAAATGGGACTTGGACTTGGCGTATTGTATTTTCTACAATGTATTCTCGATTAGCGGTCGCGGATGGTGTTTGCGTGAGGGAGGTTATCCGCCTACCATGGCCCTTCCGAGGAATTCTTCGCCGTCTAATGTGCGCATGGCCTGCGTCGCAGCGTGGATGTCTCGAAACACGACGTGTGCTTGGCCACGCATGGTCATGGTCTTGAGGGCGACAATGTCGAGGACGGGCCCAAAGGTCGAGAAGAGCATGTAGAGCGCTGTCCGGAGGTCGGCTTTTTGTATTTTGGCAGAGGGCAGGTTTGTGACATAGATACTGCAGGGCCGTCTATTAGTACTTGGGCGCGCGCGCGCTTCATCGCGGCAGGGAGTGGGAGACTCACGTTTGGTTTGGCGGTATGCTCTGGACCTTGGCGGGGAGGGAAGAGTTGGGCTGCAGCCCGCGCGACGCCGTCGTTGCCATGGCTGTCGGGGGTAGTTTTCTATCGCTGAATTGCGCAGTATGTGTTTTCAATATGGCAATGACTGTACTGTGACTGCGATTGCTGCGCTGATATGGCGGTGGGTTGAAAAAGATGTGTGTTTGCGGTCGTTGAAGATGAAGCTGTGGAGATTTTTCGCGGCAGCCAGCCTCGCTCGAAAAGGCGGCCTTGAAGTGGGCCGAGCGGTGGAAGCCTCACGCCCTGGGAAGTAGAAATGTCAGCTCGGTGTATGTAGCAGGCATTGGGTCGCAGTCTTGGGGGATCTCTGCATGGTATCATTCATGTTGTCAGTTTTGACGTAGACACACATATGCACGTGAAATGAACATGGCCGCGGCTCTGCCACCAGGTGCTCTGCCAGCGTTGCCCCATTGGGTGCGCCCATACGAGCCCGTCAACAAAAACCTAAATCGACGACAGAGCCCATGCCGATGCCCTCGACCGTTCCCCGTCCCCCAAAGGTAGCCCGCGCTGGAACAGCATAGACTCGCTTTTCATTACTAGGGCGTGTTTGCGCTTCTGTGACGCGCACTTGTCCACCTGCTCCCCCGCCACCCGGCCGCGTTCGCCTCGCTGTTTTTCAGTGGACGCAGCGTGCACCCAACCATCGAACCAGCCATTGCAGCAGCAGGGAGCCCTCCTCAACGCCGAACCGCAGGACGTCGCGACCATGGGCCACGGCCATCACAACATTCGCTTCGACGGCGACCCGTATGCGCTGTCGGGGGCGTGGAGCCCCCCGACGAGCCGGGCCAAGTGAGTGCTCGTCCAGGCGCGGGCGGGAGGGGAGACGCGGCGGGAAGCGATATACTGACGCGTCGACAGCTTTTGCGAGGAAGACTACGTGCTGACCTTTTACCTCGCCGAGTTTGTCAACTCGGTGACCAACATCGCGTATGGTACGTGCCACCCCCTACGAGCTCGCAATATCGGCTGTCGCTGACCTGCTCGACCTCGCGCGCCCTCACAGTCTACTTTGCCCTGCAGTACATGTACGGCCCGGGCAGCCGCGGCCTCTGGCGGCCCAACCTGGACTTCATGTCCGTCACGCTCTTCATCCTCGGCGTCGGCTCCTTCCTCTTCCACGCCAGCCTCCGGCAGGCCCTCGAGTTCGTCGACGAGCTCTCCATGATGGGCCTCATCTGGTCGATGCTGCACGCGACCCTGACCGTGCGCCAGACGCCCGCCGCCGCCCGCGCCGTCTCCGCCGCCCTCGCCGTCGTCTTCCTCTCCTTCACGGCCTTTTACCTGCGCTCGCCGCTCATCATCTACCAGGTCGTCGCGTTCCTCGCCGGCGTCGGCGTCGTCGTCGCGCGCGTGCTCTACCTCTTCCACGGCATCTCGCCCGCGCTGCCGCGCGACAAGAGCCGCGCGTGGCGGGACCGCGCCGTCCGCGCGCTGCTCGTCTGCGTCGCCGGCTACGCCATCTGGAACGTCGACCTCGAGCTCTGCCAGGCCCTGCGCGACGTCCGCGCGCGCGTCGGCCTGCCGTGGGCGTGGCTGTTTGAGTTCCACGGCTGGTGGCACATCCTCACGGCGATTGGCGCGAGCCGCTTCATGACGGTCGCGAGGGAGGTGCGCGAGGAGGTGAGGCGCGAGCAGGAGAAGAAGGAGTAATGAGCGCGAAATCTGGATATTCGTACATAAGGAGATGGCTTGTCTAAGATTGGTATAGTACAGGTTGGAAATATCAAGGAAAATACTAAACGGTAGCTCAAGATAGAGCCATAGAACCGGCCCAGAATGAACAGCATCAGACTAGACGGAGAATTAATCTGCCCTCCTCCCTTACTCCTCGCTAATCCTCACAGTGAAGGCTGACGCTCTGCTATGCAGCGAACTTGTCTCGTCGTCCTCTCTGCGCCGCGACTCGCTGCTGTACTTGTCGTAGCTTTCCTCGGGGATCACGGACACGACACGCGGCTTCGCGCTGTCCGCCTGCTGCCTCCCCGCCGCGGGCTTGCTGTCGGACCGCGACGGCCAGGGGGGCAGAGGCGGCTCGTGATGCCGCGGGAACGCGCGGTAGAGGCTAGACAGGCTGCTGCGCCCCGAGCCCGGCGACGCCGGCCGGTGCCTGGCGCCCGTCCCGCCGCCCGCCGCCGCGCGGGACAGGGCGTCGGGGCTGAAGAACCTGGAGGCGCTCGCCGCCGCGCCCGCGTGGAAAAAGCCCCTCGGCGCGCGCTGCGCGCTCGACGCATGCTGGTTGTGGATCGCCTGCGTCGAGCCGCCGCCGCCGCCACTGTTGTCCTTGGGCACCGGCAGGGAGAACTCGGACCGCATGAAGCCGAGCGTCTCGGAGGACCGGCGCGGCCGCACCTCCGTCCGTTCGACGCGCGCCGAGTCGCCGTCGCGGGTCTCGCCCATGGCAAAGGACATGCCGGACACGGCCGTCCCCGGCGCCGAACCGGCCGTGTCTGGCCGGCGCGGCTGCGGCTGGGCCGGCGCGGGCACGGGCGGCGCCACGACGCCGAACCGGCGCGACTGCCAGTCCTCCTCGTCGACGATGACAATCATCCACACGCCCACCTTGTTGCTCGACCCGGAGAGCGGCGTGCAGTGCAGCCAGCGCGGGCGGCCGGCCGGCTCCGGCTCCGCGACCGTGTCGACGTCGTCGTCGGCCTCGAGGTGCGCCTCGAGCGGGTGGTGGAGGCCGCCGGCGCCGCCGGCGCCGGCCCTCGCCTTGCCGCGCGCCGGGCGGCTGCCCCTGCTCCGCCGCGCGTTCAGCCACTTCACCTTGGCCGTCACGCCCTGCCCGGCCGCCAGCGCGTCCACCAGCTGCTCGCGGACGCGCGCGGAGCCGCCGATGCGATCCAGCAGCGGCGACTGCAGGATGCCGGGCACCCGCATGGACGGGCTGGCGAACAGGATGCGGAGCGACGGGTAGGGGCGGACGAGGAGGTAGTGCTCGTACACGCCGGTCAGGCGTCCGTTGTGGCGCAGGGACAGCGATACCGCGGTCGGCAAAGATGTGTGGGATGGACCTCCGGCCGCAGTGACATGCAGGCTTTCCTGAGAACTGCTCTCTTGGATGATGACGCGCTCCTTGGTGTTGCGCCGATAGTGGCTAGTCTCGTACTCCGGATGTTCGGTTGTAGAAGCGGCGGGTTGTGTCTTCTCGAGCGCCTTCGGCTCATTGTCAGCCTGCAGCGGTAGGCGGTGCATGCTGCCGCCATGGGCGTTCATAGTATCGAGTTCCTTTGGCGTCAAAATCTCCGCGAATTGCGTAATTTCATCCTTTTGGCTTTCTCGGAGCGGCTCATCGGCCTTGAGATCAGCATCGTCTTCCACCAACCCACGAAGTGCGTCCAGGTCGTAGGAGCTCATCGCCAGCCCTGATACATCGACCTGCGCGCCGATGAAGTAGCGAATCGTGCCCCGGCTATCGTACAGAGGCGCAAGCTACAAAGCGCGGGTTAGAATGATTTCTCCCATTTGAGAAAGTTTGCGACTTACCATAACAAGGTTCATAAACGGCGTTCCATCGCGTCGGTAGTTGAGAAATGTTTCATAGTGCTCGATGCCGGCCTCCAGTTTCTCACGGATGCGCTTGACACTGAACGGATTTGTACAGGGCCCCTGGAGGAAACGGCAATTGCGGCCAATGACGTAGTCTACCCCGTACTGCGTCGTGCGGTTGAACTGCTCTGACATGAACACGATCGGGTTGTCGTGTCGGGACGGATCCGTGAGACAAAAGACTTCCGCCAGGCCTTCCGAGGTATCAGAGCTGGTTCCCATAACTCGGTGACGGATCGACACCGAGACAGTCTGGATCCAGACATGGGTAATGTACGCGGGCAGGTCCTCTCGCGTCAAGACCTCAAACGCGCTCTCCGCCTTCTCCCTCAGCTCCTGGTTGGCCGTGTCGGGCGCCTGCGGGAACGTGTGGGTGAACTCAAAGTCCTGGAGAGAGCGCAGCTGCTGGAGGACGGAGTTGCTGTAGCTGATGGCGCGGAGAGCCTTGAGCGCCGACAGGTAGTAGTTGAGCAGGACGACAGACGACGGGCGGTACTTGTACACGAAGTTGGTGAAGCGGTGCAGGTGGGCCGAGTCCTCGAAGATGGCGTGCAGGTGGTGCTTTGAGAAGAGCAGCTCCGATCTCTGCTCCAGCCTGTACTTGCTTGTTGCAGCGGTGGCGGCGTCCTGGTCCGCGGGCATCACCAGGTCGAAGCTCCCCGGATCCAGGTCGTCCTCCGCGATGGGATCGAGGCCGTCCGGGTCGCCATTCGCGACCTGCAGCGCCGGCAGCTCCGCAGCGCCGTCGGGCAAGGGCTTGCTCGGATACGCGTCTTCGATGAGCAGAGCGCGGGGCGAGGCGTGCCCGTCCACGTCCTCGAGGCTGCGGCTGCTCTGGCTGGCGAGCCGGGTCAGCAGTGTTCCGGGCTGGCAGGGTCGTTCTTGGCATACCTGGAGACGGGCGAGAGCGGTGGCACCGCGTCGAGAGCGACTGTCTGATCCATCTCTGTACAACGAGCCGAGACTTGGCGAAACCGCTGGTGCCGAACTGAAACGAACGGGTAGTTGACGTACGGGCTGCGGTTGTGGACGGAATCGTTGGCAGCTGGCGGGTACGCGGGCGCTTGCGGGAAGAGTTCAATACCGTCAAAACACTTGGATGGGGAATTTCAAGGGATTTCAGGAGCTAGAGGATTATTTATATTGATTGACTGTGAGCTGCCTTCTCCTATCAGCTTACAACGCCCTCCCAAGCGGTTCGCGCTGCAACGACGGTGGACATCGCCACCACAAGACGATGAGGACTTTGGGGTTGCGATCGCAATCATCGTACAAGGGGCATCGAAATCGAACCAAAGGCTATCGTTCTGCACTTCCAAGAAGGAGATCGGACGTGCCTCTGCCCCCCCTTGCCCGGGGCGGCGACCCCCCAGCTGCGGAAGGGTTTTCGCAAGGCCAGGTTCTTTGTCATGGGGAAGAAAAGCCACGCGGCGCGTTGGAACTCGTTGCTTTTTTCTCCCGATAACGCCACAGACAGTGCAACGGCTCGCTGGCCATCCATGCACGAATACCGCGGCCGAGTCACACTCGACGGGGAAGACTCGCCCAGCGCTCCGGCGCCTCGACGCCGCGAATGAGATGTGACGGACGAGAAAGCTCTGTACATCATCACGCGGCCCATGCAGTCGCGATGGCGGGCGGTCTCGCCTTGGCGGATGCAATTACGCGGGAGAAGGGTCCTCGCCGCCGCCGGAGAAAACCCTGTGCAGCTCAGTCACTTTGACCGGCCTTGCGGGATGTTTTCTCGAGTGTCTCACCTTTTCTCCGCGTGCTCGTCCAATGACAGCAACTCGGCGTGGTGCTGATCTGCGCCCACTAGGACACACTGGCTGTCCAACTACAAGGCTGCGACTGCATCATGGCGGCCGCACTAGTACGCTTTGGCCGCCCATGCTCTTGAGGCTGGAGGCTCTTTGGGGTTGTTCGTAATTCGTAGTTGTGGTGACATGAGATAGCAGGGTGTACATGAGAGAGCGGAAAGAGCGCGGTAGACCGGGTATGAGGAACGGGTGCTTGCTCTTAGTAGGTATCCCGCCTGGATCTTTATAACTGACAACTAACTCAAAAGCGTCTCCTATTTCTGTTCGTCCGCCCCTCTCATCCGTTACACTAAAAAAAAAAAAACAAGTTGTGCGCCCGCTGTCAAAGATACAATGTAGTCCATCCCACAAGTTCCGTCCATGCAAGTCGCGAATCCCTGCGACCTCGACTGGGGGAAAGAGAAAACTACGAGAAGCAAAGACCACTTTGTGTAACAGGAAACGCTGACCAGGTGGCGTTCAAGTTGTCAGCAAAATACGGGTAAGACAGGCAAAGAAACAAGCAGCAAAAAGCAAGCAGCTTTCAAATTAGCCATCAGACAAGTGATGAACGGGAAGTCTAACCCCTCAGTTCCACTCACACACGGCAGCGAGGGACGAGACGACCCTTTGCGGCGTCGGCGGGAGCTTCAGACATCGCAGAATGGACGAGTCTGGCCCTTTGCTTTTTCCCTCCTCTCTCGCGGCGCAGCCCGTCGGGCGAATCACCAGCCTGCTCTCTCATGCTCTCGCATGCTTTTAATCTCCTGCTCCATCTCCTTGCGCAGCCGCTCCGGTGCGCCACCGGCGGCCAGTTCTTCGTCCGAGTCCGACTCGTCACCTCGCGGGCGATACGCGGCGTCGCCCAGCCGTCGCCTCTTCTTCCGGCGAGGGGTCGAGTCGCCGTCGCCAGAAGGCAGCGCGTCGTCGGAATCGCGCTCTGTCTCGTAGCAGTAGCCCCCGTCCGCGTCGGCCCGGCACTTGCTGCCGCCTTTCCTCTTGGCAGATGGCAAACTCGATCTTGGAAGAGGGCCATCGCCCTCTTCCGAGCCATCCATCGCCGCCTCGGGTAAGGGTGGGAGGAGACCACCACCCGCGTGCGGCGGCCATGGATGGCCCCAATTTGCACTGTTTCTTTCGTTGTTGGGATCGGACCGCCACAAATTCCTCGCATCGGATGGCAGGACGGGATACAGCGTAGCAGCGTACTCCGGGTGTGCCTTCAGAAACCGAAATTTCAGCAGGCCCAGGTTGGATACCGCGCTGACTGGAATCCAGCCGCTTCGGTTTGGCAAATTGTCCACTGATCCTATGCCGTTTCGGATACGACAGCATCGGTCCCCTGCTATGTGGTGCTGCACCGTTACTCTGTATTAGCAAGACGATCGAAAAAAAGAAAGTATGCGGCTCTTACCTTGTATTCCTCCTCAATCTCTTGCGCATGCTTGGCACTGTGTCGAGGGCTGGCTTCCGGTACCCTCCGCAGACACCTTGAGCAGTAGTAGTTGCTGTCGGGCACGAACGATGGGTCTGGTTCACCAAGCACCATGTTCCAGTCAGGGGATGCCGGCCGTCTCTTCGTCCATCTCGTCACATTCTGCTCCCTGCTGCCTTTGGCACTTTGGCGCTTTCGTGAGCGCCCTCGTTCTGATTCGTAGTTGCCTTGCCCGATGTCCAGCTCGTCGTCCTTCGAGTTTGTGGTGCGCGGCTCGAGGGTCAACTCGTTGAGGCTATTGACTACCGCGTGTGTTTGAGGATTTGGGTCGCGCTGTGCTTGACGCGCGCCGATCAGTGCCTGCTGTTCGCTGGTGTCGTCATCCGTGCCAGGACGATCACCACAGTCTGGGAAATGGATGCCACGGCGTCGATCCTGCACGCCTCGCTCTTTGTAGCCGCCGCGTTCAGTGAAGAAGGTCCGGTCTTCTGCATCCGGGTTCTTTCCACGGCAAGTTCTTGTATGATATGCCTTTTCAAAGGCACAAGTAAAAGTGCGATCGTCTCGCCCACATGAGTCGCAGAAGTAGTCGACAAGATTTCGAGCTGGAGGGCAGTCGCTGTTTCTTGGCTTATCCTCCTCCACCGGGCTACTACTTTGTTCCAGCTCTATTGATACTGTTTCATTCGCGCTGCTTATAGCTGTGTTGGGGGCATCCAAACCTAGGGTAGCGAGCAGCTTGTCCCGCACCGACTTGAACGCCTGAAGCAAGTTGGCCTGCTCCCGCCCTCCCGGTGCGGGGATGCCTGTCACGGGAGAATTGAGTGCCTGGTTTCGAGGCAAATCGTCCATTTCCATTGCATCTGTAAAGGGAAGCTGTGTATCTTCCTCGTCGCCAGACACGAGGCCTTGCACGTGTCAGTCGTGTCCAGCCCCATGAAGGACGCACGTATCTTACCCGTAGGGCTGAGAGTAGCTTGACCCAACACATCAGCGGTTGAGAGCTCTGGAGGATTGAATGGGGTAACACGAGGTTCCATAGATGCGGGAATATTCGAGCCGCGACCTTCAAATCCGGCTTCTACTGCTTCATTCGACAGCTCAAAATACATCGCAGCAGTGTTGGTAGGCACTTGGGCTGGGAGGGCATGAGGAGAATAAGGCGGTGTAACGCGCTTTGTATTCCGCTTTTCGTGAAAATGATTGAGCAGAACTCGACAGCTTTCCTCTTGTAGGTCCTGACGAGAGAAGTAGACCACGCCGCGACAAGGCTCCGTTCAAGTTTATTAGAAAAACCGGGCAGTGAGTCATTGGAGGTAATGAGTTCATTGGACATCATTTTTTGTGTTTGTGCGATGCATTGTCCACGTGTGGCGAAAGCCGGCTGCAGACATCCGAGTGTTGTCAAGCGAGTGGGCAGCCGGATAGGTCACGGCATTGGCAAACATGCTCAGAACTGTTTGGAAATGAATGAAGTGAAGTCTTTGGTAAATCTGCCGCTTTGTCTTGCGGATTGCATTGACCAGCTTGTGAATCAGGGGACGACTATCTTACTGTGGCGCAACAGTTCCCGTGATTCGCGACCTAGAAGCGCCCATGTGCCACGTTGCGCGTAATAGGCACTCCAAGGCAAAATGAAACTTCATTGGTAGTATGCTACCATGTGCTCCAGCTTCTCTTGAAAGTCGGAAAAGTAGTTTATAGCCTGGATTGTTTTGCCATGGCTGGTTCCAAATGCACTTCTGGCGAACGCGAGCCTCCAAGAACTTTCGTCGTATAGAATGTTCTTGAAGTCATCTCTGACATGTGGGACAGTCTCATTAGGTTTGCTAAAAACACCTGGGAAGGAAATTTTCCACGAATCGGCCGGTGTTGCGGCGAGTTCCCGTAACAGCGGCGGAGAGACAGTAATGTGCTGCACGCCGGCGAGCTGCATCACTTCGTCAACGGAAGTGAGTGAAGCCGCCAGCACCTGAGTCCTTTTCCGAATCCTGTGAAAGTAGCTCTGCGCTTCTGCACAAAAGTCGAACGCTTTGTGCTCGTCCACGAATCTGGTGTTCTTTTAGCATGTGTGAAAGTCCTCCGTTGCTTTGGAGGCGCGTGACAAAGACAGCGGTCTCGTTGTACTCACCCTTTGTCAAAGTGGACGCGAAGCTCGTTCACGTAGGGTGCGATATAGGTGCAATTGACTTCTGCGGCCAGAGATGCCTGCTCCATGCAAAACATGGTTGTTGCTAGAGTTTGTATGCCTTGGGCTTCGAGGGAACGACAAGCTTGCAGACCTTCCCACGTCGCGGGCACCTTGATGCAAACCCGTTTCGCATCCGTCTCGTTTGATAATTCGCTGAAGACAGCCGCAATCCCTATAATGAGGTTAGTATTAGCACCCACTACACCGCCGTACGGACTCACGTTGGCCGTTCTTTACAGTCTTGTCGGTGGAGAAGGACAGTTTCGGATTCGTCTGAACATGGACGTATCCGGTCGTGTATGGGAGAAAGGCCAGTTGCAGTTTGACCATCTTCTAGGGTTAGAGATTTACGGGAAAAGGGTAAATGCGAGGCTCGTACCGCAATTTCAACCACAAATTCTTCCAGTGTGGTGTCACCACGCATTGAGAGCAAGGGACCCCTTGCGCTGGCTATGGCTTCCTGCCACAGCGGGCGGTGGAACTCTCCGTCATCTCGTGAGAGCTCAGCAAAAGCAATTGCCTAAATGGATCTTAGAGATGCAATGTCTTTAGATAGAACTGCCGGCAAGCCTGGTTTGACGTGCAATCCACGAACGGGCCGAGTGACTTTGCGACTGTGGCTTGTTAGAGACAGAGCGACGTTGGCTGGGATGTGTCAAGAAAGTACCTTGGATGTCCATCGTGTCGCAGTCAACCTGACTGGCTTGTCGCAGTGTCTCCAACAAACTCGCCATTTTGTTTAAAAATACAGAGTCAAAAGGGTATGTGTTGTAGAGTGCAAGCTCGTGGGATGAGGAGGGGTCTTGGAAAGCTTATGGCTTAGTGTAGCTATACAAGTCGTCTGACAATGTCTCTCACCGCGGCTGATTTCTGTGCGATGAAGTCTTTCAAATAAAGAGCGAAAATCAAGCAAAATGAATCTGATTAGGAATTTTTTTTTATTTTTTTTTCCCCGAGGACTGTATTTTGAGTCGACACGGCTACACTGAGAACCCCGTGCCCTTCAGGATACCAAAGACTCTACTGCAACCGGAACTGCACCACGCAACGTGTGCGTTGAAAGAAAAAAAATGCAAAAATAGTCTTGGAATAGAAAATATTGTCCTCCTTCATTTTCAACCTCTCTTTTGCCACTTTCATTGTCTTTGCCTCGCCCACGCTCCCGCTGGTGGCGGACCCAGTCACATGACGGAATGGGCCGGAGTCAAGGGTCGAAAAAAAGCTCCCCAACTTCAGATGCGACAACTTGCATCACATCTCGGACTTCGAATTCGCCGCAAACCACGACTCACCCTGGCGGTTCCCTCAGGCACTGGACTTCTCGCGGTCGCGTCATGACCCGAGGGCGACGAAAATGCGATCTTTACACATCCTGAAGCATGCATCTCGACCTCAATGCTGCGCCGCTGTCGCGCAGGGAGCAGCCTCTCCTGTGCCAGTAGCCAGATGGTTGTCCTCCGCGACGGCAGGCCCTCACATGCCCCGCGTCTCAGCAGCCTCGTCACCGATTGGCGGCGCGACCTTCTTCCTCTCGAACCGCCTCTTTGAGCGCTCCCGCTGCCTGGACTTTCTCGTCTTCGCCGCCAGAGCGCGCGCGACATCCACGGCGACGCCCACATCCCCAAGCGACGCGCTGTCCTCACAACAGGCGCACGACAGCCAGTCCCTCGAGCAACTGCCGCCGCACCGTCGGAGGCAACTGAAAAAGCAGCAGCAGCAGCAGCAGCAGAATGCGCAAAACGGCGCCCAGGAAGCTCCCCTGCCGCCCGACGCTTCGTCTCTCCTCACGACCCAGGCCGCCGCGCAGCCCGCGCAGTCCTTCCGGCGCACCTTCTCGACCTTCCTCTCCCTCTCCAAGCCCCGGCTCACGGTGCTGGTCGTTCTGACCGCCATGGTCCCCTACGCCCTCTACCCCGTGCCCGAGATGCTGACGCCGTCCATGACGGAGACGACCAGCCTGAGCCCGCTCACGCTGCTGTTCCTCACCACCGGCACCGCGCTGTGCTCGGCGAGCGCAAACGCCCTCAACATGCTCTACGAGCCCGACACCGACTCCAAGATGACGCGGACGAGGAACAGGCCGCTCGTGCGGCGCCTCATCCCGAAGCGCAGCGCCGCGCTGTTTGCCATCCTGGCCGGTGCCGTTGGCGCGGGCGGCCTGTACTTTGGCGTCAACCCGACCGTCTCCTTCCTGGGCGTCGCCAACATTGTGCTCTACGCCGGCATATACACGCCGCTGAAGCGCGCGACTGCGTTCAACACCTGGGTCGGTGCGCTTGTCGGCGGCATCCCGCCTTTGATGGGCTGGGCCGCCGCCGCTGGCGAGGCCGCCACCAAGGACGGCTCCTGGCGGGAGCTCCTACTCGCCAACGACGGCTCCTCCATCGGCGGCTGGCTCCTCGCCGGCCTGCTCTTCGCCTGGCAGTTCCCCCACTTCATGGCCCTGAGCTGGCCCATCCGCGACGAGTACAAGGCGGCCGGCCTGCGCATGCTGGCCTGGACCAACTCGGCGCGCAACTCGCGCGTGGCCCTGCGCTACAGCCTCGTCTTCATCCCGCTGTGCGTGTCGCTGTGCGCCGCGGGCGTCACGGAGTGGTCCTTTGCCGTCACGAGCCTGCCCGTGAACCTCTGGCTCGCGCGGGAGGCGGTGCGCTTCTGGCGGCACGACGGCCACAAGGGCAGCGCCCGCGGCCTCTTCTGGGCGAGCGTCTGGCACCTGCCCGCCGTGCTCATGCTGGCCATGCTCCAGAAGAAGGACATGTGGAGCAGGGCGTGGCGCGGTCTGTTTGGCGACGCCGCGGATGAGGAGGGCCTCTGGGAGGAGGAGGAGCTGGAGGAGATGGCGGGCATGACGGCCGACCGCGTGAAGGAGGCGGCCGAGGCGCTGGACCTTCCACGCAGGTGACGTCATGTGCTGCCTTGATGCCGACTGTACAAAATATACGACTTTCTCAAATCTTGTGTTATTACGGACGTCTACGCGGGAGCATAGCGCTGCTCTTTGGTTGGTTCAGAAGGCCCGACGTTGACTGATGGACGCGTCCGCCTTCTCGAAGCTGTATACAAATTATTGCATAGAATCATATTTGTTCTTCTCTTTTGTTACCCAGGACGATCTTTTGGGTGCACGATGCATTAATATCTATCGAACGGTGCTTCATGCTAAATTGCAAAGCAGTGAGAGTAAGGCTATAGTGTTTGAACATTCTTTTTCAAAAACAAGATCTGGAACTGGTACGCGGCAAGCAGGCGCAAAGAGAAGGTAGGCCGTTCGTTAAGACTCGTGACAGAAACAGTGCTTAAGAGAGCAATAGCAGACAAGGAAAGCATGAGAACGCCTATACGCCATACCCCCGACCCTCCATTATATCATGACTCGGGAACTAGACAACGGGACAATCGCCAGCGCAAAGGGGGATTAAAGGAGTGATGTAGAAGAAAGAGGAAGAGTTGAGGCTCCAGATCAGAGCCTCGACGAAAGGGAACAAAAGAGTGATGAGGTGTGAGTGACTGGTGAGGCAAGGCCGTCGAACACTGAAGAAGACACGAAAAGCAAACATCAAATGCTGAACACAAACAGGCAGAAAAATTGCAACGTCAGGCACACGGCTCATCAGGCGCTCTCGTTGCTCCGTCGCGAGACGTAGCCCGGGTGCAGGCTGCCCTCGGAGCTGATGCTCGACGAGTAGGCGTGCTGCGGGTGGTACTGCGCCGCCGCGGCGCCGCCGTACATGAGCGTGGTGTACGCGGACGGGTGCAGGTGCGCCGCCGCCTGCGTCAGGTGGTGCGGGTGCGCGAGGTACGGCGTGGCCGTCGCCTGCGTGGCCGTCGAGGCGAAGGACTGCGCGGCCGTGATGGCGGCGGGCGTCGTCGGCGCGGGGCTGCTGCTGCCGCCGTACACGACGCCGCCG
>LUFD01000763.1:0-16669 GCA_003025255.1 Cordyceps pruinosa
GGGGGGAGGAGGAGGAGGAGGAGGAGGAGGAGGAGGGCCGGGGAGTGTTTTCGCGTTTGGCGCCGGGGCGACGGCGGTGGCGGCGTGAGTAGGCGGGCGGCGAGTCGATGCGCGGAGAGTTGTTATATGGCGCCCTGGATAGCCAGCAGGCTGACGATGCGATGCGATGCGACGACGCCGGCGTGGCAGGGACCTCGGCCTCGACCTCGACGGCGGCGGGTACTGGGCGGCAGGAGCGCAGATGCGCGAGGACGACGAGGCGGCGACGGCGGCGACGCGCAGTGCGAGCACATCAAGGGCTGTTGAAGCACAATCGGGGGCGCGCGTATCGGAGGATGATGGACGAGGCGGGCTGCGGGGGAAGACGAGGAGGAGGAGGATGCTCGGCAACGGGGCTAGGCGTTCATGACCTCGAGGGAGCGAGGGCGGCGACGTCGAGGTCGAGCATGGTTCCGGGTCCGTGGGTTCGGTGTGGATGAGGCGGCGACAAAGGGAGAGGGGGCAAGAGATGAGGAGATGGAAAGGCCTCGTGATGGCTGGCTGGACTGGATGATGGGACGAGAGACAAGGCAGGCCAGCGGCTGCGCTAGCGCGAGGCGGGAGGAGAGGCGATGGGATGATGGCGGCGGCACATGTTGGTTGGGTATGGAACCAGGGGGTAGAGCGTCCGTCTGCTTACCTCTTGGTTATGCGGTATTGCTTTGTTGCTTTATTGGAGAGGAAGACAGACACATCGCCAGCCGGAGGGATGATTTGATGGCTGCGCGCCACCCCCATCACCACCACCCTCACCATCACCACACCATCACTGCCATCACCAGACCGCCAAGCCGTGCATTTTTTTTGGTTCGCTTTTCTATTGTTATGTACCGCCCTCTCCTCCCCCACGGGCGCCAACGACGTGCTATTTTAGTCTCCGTCGCCGTGACGCTCAACAGTGGCCAGGTTAATAGTTCCATTCACATATACTTCTCTCCCCGTCCAAGTCCAGCGCTCTTTTATGATACGGCCTGCGCCTGCCATTATATATATCTATTGATACCGTCGGAGCAAGGGACTTTCCAGCTGAAACACGACCGACACTAAAGGTGATTTACCTAGATAAAGTTGCTAGAGAAAACGTGGATAATGAGTATAATAAGCAAAACAAGCAAAACAAGCAAAATGGGAGAAATGAGAAGAAATAGCCATGATAGCAAAAGGCATAATTTATCCCCTGCCATGTAATTTCTGCTTTATCTTCCTGATACTTCTCATACCCTTATCTAGCACAAACGTAGCGTACTCCCCATGACCCTCCATGGTCGCCGAAGACCGCTTCTTGATGTCCATATACTCGGCTCTGTCCGACTCGCGCTCTCCGATCGCAATAAAAATACCCGTGAACCGGAAAAGAATGACATTAAGAATCATTCTGCACATGCGGCCGTTGCCGTCCAAGAACGGATGAATCTGGACAAACTCCAGAGAGTATTTGGACGCAAGTGAAAAGGGATCGACGGAATTGTCCGTCTCCGCTTTGACGATGTCTTCCTGCAAGTTCGCGCAGAGTTTTTCCATCTGGGCCGGGACACGATGAGGGACAACGAAGTTCGTGTTGCCAGCGCCGACGATTTCCTTTCTGTACAAGCCCGCATACTCTTGATACGGTGTCTCTGGACCGGTGCCGTGGATTACCGAGACGCCCTTGCAGAGGATCCGGTGCGTCTCTTTGACCAGGTCCTCTGTCATCGGCTCCTTCTTGATGGCGAAGTGGTGAATGAGGTGTTGGAACGCTTTCACGTGCTGAACAATCTCCTGCCGGCCGCGGAGGACGTGCTGAAGAGACTGGTCCCCCAGAGACGGGTCGAGGAGGTATATATCTGCCAGCTTGTCGAGGTATCCGGGCGTCCGTTCGTCGACTTCGCCCACGTCCTCACCACGTAATATTTTGCCGCAAATATGGGCGGTAACGTCAAAACCGAGGCCAGCGTGCTCGATCCTGTTGCTCCCAAATATGGCATGCATCATCACGTCTTCGACCTCTTGGATGAGCAGAGTTTGCTGCTCCTCGCTGCGCAAAACAGACATCCTGGCGTTATCCATGTATGCAATCGCTTTCTTGAACGATGCCGCTGGGTCTTGGCCAGGCGCATACGTCGTGTAAATATTGACGTCGGCACGGATAGCCATGGCCTGCATGGCCGGCCACTGCGCCTTGATTGCGCTTCGAAACTGTGCAAAGGGATTGGAGAAATTTGCCATGTTTGCTCTCACGACAGGATTGGAAATTGGTTGTTGGTATTTGGTGAGTTCACGCAACTGGGAACATGCCCCCAAAAATATTAATGAAAAGTTGAGTTTGTAGATGTATCTAGTTACATGCCCCGGCGGTGCACTAGAAGCTCCTTCCAAAAGCCGGTCCCAAAGCCAAGTGTGGCAGGAAAGTCTAATAAGTGCCGTTAAGTGTTTTTATTTCTCCTTGAAGACAAGAAAAATAGTACTCAGTTTGAAAGAGTGGTTCTTGCCAGACATGTCAAGTGACAGCAGTATGATATCGAACAGGAACACTCGTAGGCTACACCAATTGTGTTTCTATTCAACTTCGGCATCAGCCTCTGGACAAACCGAGAGACTCTGCGCAGAATAAAAAGTCGAGTTGATGGCGGCTTCAGAAAAGAGCATTTTGACCATGGATAGGGCTGTACCGTGAAGGCATTCAGTAGTCAGGCCGTGTACCCCATATACATCGTCTTCCCCATTTGTTCTTGCTTTACGTATTTTTTCTATCTCTTCCATTTTTCTCATTTCCATTTCAATCCCATGTACAATATACTGCAGGTTCCCCCATACATGAGGAACAGTGGTAGAGGAGAATTTACCGAGTCCCCCACGCTGGGTGCAACCGCTTCTCTGTCGCACTACTCGACGAACCACGAACTGATGCAGCACAGAGACTGGTCATACGAACCAATGTTGCCATAGGTTACAGGATGTAAAACTTTTATTCTTGTGTCTAAATAAGCAAACAATTGCCCTTGTATAACGGAGTGCTCGCCCCCTTCAAATAGCTACAACTTCCCCGTAGACAGGCCTCTCAATGTTTCCTTCTTCAACTTGATCCCTTCGCCCCTTCCTTCAGAGTCTCTTCGCATTTACTTCTTGTTGTCGATTCGATATTTCAGGAGCATGATGTTGTTTTCCATCTCCTGCATGGCCGACTTGATTCTGCCTTCCCTCTCATGAAGCTCGGCAATCGCCCCCTCGAGCTCCAGGCACATCGAGTACTTGTTTGTGTTGGAGCTGCTATCATGAATGCTCTTGAGGCGATCAAGAGCGGCCTTCTTCTCCCCCATCGCGGCGTGGACCCCGAAGAACTCCTGCTTCAGCTCCACGCGCTTGTTCTCGGCCGCCGTGAGCTCGGACTGGAGCTGGGCGATGGATGTATCCGCCATTTTCAGATGGAGAGTAGAAAATTGAAGGGGAGATACGACGCAATTCTCGAGACCCGGAAAATGTGATGGCAAGAAGCTACCTTTTCGGCTGCGTGTCGTTAAAACGAGGTGAGTAAGTGCGTTTTGAACGAGTGTTGGTACCTGGGAGCCCGGTTGCTTGGATGGAAAATATATTTGGATTCATGACACACATCACCGTCTTATATACTTGTGAAGCTGTGGCATCCACGTGCCTGTAGAACTCTGATGGCCTTGCGAAGACGACTCTATCCCCAACCGATCGTCTCGTGTGACAGCGAAATCTTAGAGTGTTGAGGCGCCTGTCGTCATCCAATGTGAGACTTCACCGGAACGTAGTGTGAGGCGATCGTCGGACGTTCTCAAGCTCATGCAAAACCGTCCACAAAGAGACATTCTTGCGAAGCCGCTGCGGTGCCGGATCAACTTTGCGACCTCATCAGGCAGGGTGCAGCTAAAGTGAAGCAGAATCACGGGTAGGAGCAATCTAGAGAACGTGAAAGAACAATCTGTACGCAGCTTGCGCCAATAGTGGACTGTGAATAGGTTGCACGACGGCTAGCAAAACTGACTGCCGGCATATCGACCGGCTTTCTCATCTTTGTCAACGAGTTGCGGGCAATAGGTGAATGCAGCCACTACGTGAGTGAGGCGACCGTAATGAGTCTCATCGGTGTCAGTGAGGAGCCCGGATGAGAGCAGACGCAGAAATCCGTATCTCATCGATACGCACGTCCTGGTGCGGACACCAGGACGTGTAGTTGCACAGCACCCGTGTTGGTATTGCCTTCCAAGTCAATGCAGCGCGGCCCAGTCGTGTAATCAACACCCGAAGATATTCAAACCCAATCGATTCAAGTGTAGGGCATTCTATTTGGTCCGCACGTTTCTACCCCTCGCGAGTTTGCGCCCTGTATTTGTCTAGCCTCGCAAGCATTTCTACTGTGCTGCGGTGACACCTTACCAAGACACTGATGGCTTTGCCATTTGCCGTTCATAGTAGTGTCAGGAGCGCAATTCAAGTCAACTACGTTAGCTCGTGATGCATAAAGACGATAAGCTACACAGCGATGCATTGCGCTCGGCAGTTTCCTGGCTCCGGCCTGTCCGCAATAGCCGAGTCTCTCGTCTTGCCGTGACCGGCGGCAGCATTGCTGCCCAAGGCAAGAACGTGTTCTGCTAGTCTCTAAACAGTGAACAGCCTCAAGGCATTAATCCAGTTTACTCATCATCGACACCACACCACAGCAGCTGAAGCGCAAGACACGCTTTTGCACCGTCATGATTCGACATCTTTGGCTTTTCATCTACCAATAGTCTTGCCTAGCGGAGCTCTTCGCACAGCTGCCCGTTTCGATCTGCAGCTCCGGCTTTCCATAATCGGTAATTGAAGAAACTCAGACGCCTCTTCCTGCGGCGCTGTGGAGATCTGCAGACCAATGGCAAGGGCAAAACACGATGTTTGAGGCACGACTCGTTGTTCAGGCAGAGATGCCCTCTGGAGGCTGACCACGGACAGCACCGCACCGCTTTGTTTCCCGTCTCGGGTCCCACGATAGGCGGGAGAGGGACAGAGCCTGCCCACCCACACCAGCCAGACAGCGACTCCCGTGATACGCACAGGTAATGTTTCACGGGCGGCCTTTCCTTCATGACAAGCTCGTGCATGAATTTTGCAACCTCACGTTGCCCGATGTAGAGGTTTGAGGCCCCCTCTATGAGCAGCGCCAAGCCAAAGGCACAGGAGCAAAGAGAGATGTCGCTGACCGCCCCCCCTGCCACACGATGGGCGGCGTCCTCCGCCCAGGCAGCGGAGGGAGGGGTGTCGCCGCTGTTCCCGCTCTCCAGAGTATGGTTGCTCGAGTCAAGCACCGGGCGAGAGCGGAGGAGAGGAGGAGTTGGGCAAGGTCAGCTCGCGGAAAGCCGAGGACCGCGCTCCGGCAGAACCCACGAGCTTGGGAGACGGTAATCAGGCTGCAGGGCGCCCCGACTCTCCTATTCCGCCGGAAACTGTATCTCCCACTGATCGATCGCCGGCCTGTGTGTGAAGCAGCTACCATCGGGCTGTGTGTAGCCGCCGGGCGGGCATGGAACCTTAACAGGTTCGGGACGGCTTCTAGACTGGTTCTATTTGGAACAAGAAAACATCAGTGGGGCAGTTCAATGCCAGCCCGAGATCATCTACCCTTTGCTCAGTACCCCTCGGGGAGCTTAATGGATTCTCAAACTCGAAACAAGTGTATATCAACGTAATTGATGAAACAACCCTCCGGTTCACGTTACACTCGACGCATTGTCTTGTCCCCCAGCGCCTCTCTCTGCGTAAATGTCGCAACCTGTAGAGTGTGACGACCCTCACACCTTCCTGTCAACGGAGAGATCATCCGGATATGCGGAATACGCCCGTCTTGTCAGGGATGTCCCTGAGCCGCAGCACGCATCAGCCATCGAAAATCACGGCAGGGAGCCCTTGGCTGGGGAGGAGTCGTGAGCCAGCCACAACTATCTTTGGGCTTGTCACAATGTTTGAGCGAATTGAAAAAGAGCAGAGTGTGGAGAGGCCGGGGAGCACATTGGGCGGTGGCGGCGCCGTGCCCCGTATCTGGACAAGGGATAATCTGTAGGCCTCTGAGCGACTGAAATGAAGAGACTCGCAAGGGAAAAGTTCCGTGCTCACGCCCCTGCCCTTGCCTTGAGATGTGCCGCTAACCACCTTGCTAGCAGAAGGTGGCTGCCACGTTTTCGCTAACTGATACAGAAGAGTTTCATCAACCCCCCTTATTCAAGGTGTTTCTTTCTCGCTCAGCCCTGCGCTTGGACACCGTCCGCGAAGCAGCCAAACTGCTCGTTTCTGCTCAAGATGGTGAGACATGACGGGCAGGGTAGAGAACGATATGGGGGAATTATTACTCGCAAAGAACAGAGATCTAGTCCCTCCCCCAAGCTTACCGGTTACAGTAATCGTTGTCCGGAGGAAATCCACTCGTATAGTCATACTCGATCGGTAAAGGCAAACTTTGTGATGCTGGCGCGATTCCGGTACGGCCACGCCCATACTAATAGTTACATCATCTATTTTCGGTATTGTGCCAGGGTTTGGGTGGACTTGCTAGTGATGCGCTGGCCAACGGAAGCAGGGGTGATCAGCCCAATGTTCGAATGGAGGCCCTTGCTAGTTAGAGGACAAGTCCTCCCACCATGCCATCACAAGTCCAAGGGAACAGAGGCTCCGGAGAAAAGGGCACACACTGGAGGGACAGCCCCGGCCTCATTGGACGCCGAAGAGGGCATCGGCAGGCTACCCATGCAACCATGCTCCGGAGGAAGAGCCGCAGGAATTGCTGCATATTAAAAAGAGCCAGTGCGTGGAGAATGGTGCTGGCAGGTCAGGCCATTCTCGCAGGAGCATTGCGGAAGGCACCGCAGGGAGTACGCTCTCGTGCAGCACGTTCGCCGGCTACGCGGTATTGAATACGGAGCCGGGGATATATGATGGCGGACGCAGGCCAGGCGAGCCGGTGACAGGTCAGACCGTTGCTACGCCATGGGTTCACTGTGACATGCTGCGGCGGGGGTCTAGCTGGAACGAAGAGGGCGTGCGCGCTGGGAATCGCTCGTTTTCAGCAACGTAACCTTTCATCTGTCTCTCGCAACCAGACCGGGACGGGCCCGCGCCCGCGCTTACACCTGTGCCCCCTCTGTGGGCAGGATGGACAACGCAAAGGATACCCTCTTGGGTGCGTACGGTCCTGTCCCGCGGGGATCGCCAAAGCAGAAGGCGCCGTCAGATAGGCTGCAGTTCATACGATTGTAATGCAGGGTTAGACATGTAGAGGCCTCCGCTTGGAAATCCGCCGCCTTGCATTGGTTAGCACGCAGTGAAATACCATGTCAGGAGCTGCGTACAAGGCGGTGCTGTGTGCACAAACCCAAGGTCCTGCAATGCTCGCTTAAGTTCCGATTGAGGTTGTCGGAAATTCTGCTGGTTGCTGCTAGATATCTGGCATGATATCCTGTACAACTTACTTGAGTAACGTTGCACAATTCACGGTCAAGTTAAAGGGCCAAGACGTATTCAGTCTCTGGCGGGCGGCACAGAGAACTCCTTGATAGAGAAAGCGACGTAGCTAGTCATGATGTGGCTAGGAATGGCCGGAATCCGCGCCGTCTAGCCGTCACATTGCCAGTACTGCTATTGTTTGCCGGCTAGGGGCGCTGTTGTCCTCAGGACGAGGCACGATGCACCCAATTTGAACTGTATTACCAGCAAAGCGAGAACGTGGATGTGTCCCGCACACCCGAAGCCCATGCCACAGATCACCAAGAGCTGCGCCGGGGGTGCCCTGCTGCCCTTCAGCCCGTACCATCGAAATAGCCAATGGGCGCGAAGGCGGGGGAGGTAAAAGTGATAGGTTCTATGGGCACCGGCTGGAATCCCGCAGACCTGGATAAAGACTTATCATACGTCACTTTCCTCTCTTCTCGGTTAAGATGAATTGTACATGTCGCCTCCTTGGCGCGCTTGATGAAGCAATTAACAGAGAAAATGGCAAGAGACGATGCGCCGGCTCACAAACTCATGTTGCGACTTGACGACTGAGACCAGCCGACAAGGGGCTGGGAGACTACAGAATACACGACTCGCGACGCCTATTGATGCTTTGACGTTGTGCATGCGTGCTCCAACCTACTGGTACCAGCACGTATCCGAGTCCAAAGGTCGCCGAATATTCGCTTTGCCGACCGTGATGCGCCGCCGGCGGCCAAAGAAGACCAGGGATCATGGGGCATGGAACAGAGCAGAGACACGACAAATTACGAGCGTCCGACCGCTGTCGGGTCTGCGCCCGCGGCCTGGTGATACTCCTGGGTTCATGCGTGGCTTGCCCAGCGACCCAGCACCAGCCAGTACCGACGTGTAAATCGGGGTATAGTGACGAAGAATCAGGCCGGGCCCGCAGAACGTGGAACGCAATCAGAAGACTTGTCCTTTTGAGTTTATTGCCGCGCTTGGCTGAAATGGGCCGAGTTGGCTCTGCGTTGGCATGACGGCCCTAACATCTCTGCAAGCCAGTTTGCAGCTCACCAAGCCACGAATTGTTAACCGAGTGCTCTGCATTGCATGCTGCAGCTTGCTAGCTCCATCTGTCCTGGAGGCTCCCCGAAAAGGGCATACGGTCCCGACTGCCTGGGCATGGCTAATGGGCATAATGGGCATGATTGGGCATAAAAGGCGCTCCCGGCGCGGTTTGAACAAGGCCAGGGATCGCTGCGTTGCAGTATCGATATTCAGTCATGGATATATACCTGATACAGCGTCCGGAATTGCATTATCATGAGTGGATTAATCGGCGACGGCTGACACTGCTCTCGGGAACAGATTCCGCTGGCGCAATCGGCTATTGACATTGGGGCCGTGTCGAGTTTCTTCCAGAAACAGAAGTAAGCAAAATAAACTACTGACTAACGAACTATTATCAGAGCCTGATATTCCACTACTCTCGTTCGATTCTCTTCACGGTCAATAATAAGATGACTAGCATATGTATCTCCAGTAGATCCCTTCATCCCTTCCTTCAAAGGGAGATCCGCAAGGGATTCGCCCACTACTTCGGGAGCAGCTGCAGTCTTTAGGGGTAAATACATCCATCGCGGCTAACGCCGTTCTGGCGCTCGTCCCTGTGGATCATCTCGATGACTCTATAGATTCAACTGACCAGGACTAAATCCTGGACATCCGGGCTGGGAGGAGTGTTGCTACTGGCGAGAGAACCTGCGAGTAGTTCCTGGAGCCGTCGCATGTGCATCCAAAGAGATCCGAGGCCGAACTTGCGCGCTCCGGGGCACAACCACGTCGACCGGCGCCGGCCGGTCGCCGATCCACCCACATGGAGTGCGGGCAGCTAACACTGAGCAACGGAGCTTGTTCCCTTGAGGATACGAGTTCACGGATAACGATTCAGGAACATACAGTAGCAGAAGAGCGCGCCCGTGGTTTTGCGAAAGCAAAATGATAAAGACCGGATGAAAACTCCGAGCTCCATGCAATCCATTTTCGCTATAGGGGTGTGTTTCAAGGCTCACCCACGCAAAGTTGGAGCCTTCGTTGTGCTGGGCTATCCGAAACATCCGCTTGTGTGGAACATCGCTTTGATTGCGTATTTGACAGCTGATGGTATGCTTGAGAGAGGCAAGGCCATGCTCAGGGTGAATGCCGACTGTGTTGGCGCCCTGAGCGTTTCGCAGCCAAGAGCTCACACTACCAAGAGACAGAGCGAGGCAGGGTTGTAGCGGTGATCGCCAGCCAGCAATCAGAATTAGAAACAATGATCGTCGGTGAGTATCAGCCCCCCTCCTTCATGGTTCAGGCTAGTTGCCCGTGTGGTAAAAGGCCAACGAAGCAAGGATAGGTCACAGATGGGCCGAAAAATACAATAAAAATACAATAAAAAAAACACTCCATTCATGTGATTGTATGTACACCCGCACTGTCAAGCACCACTCCGTCCACTAGACCGCCGATCACTTGTTACTGTGCCCAGTTGCGAGAAACCGCGGCAAGCCCAGGGACAGCCCCCGTCCATCACACTGACCTGATAAAAATAAAACTTGACGACGGGCGGGAGGACCCCCATTCCAAAGAGATCATCTGCCGTATTTGACAGCCATCCACCCACAATGCTGCATGTACTAGGTGTGCAATGCGCAAGATTAGTGCCAGAGGGCCTTGCAGCCTCCAGGATCGATACAACCTCGTCGCGCAATACATCACAATGATCATGGCATTACTGCATTGGCCCTGCACTGCTACTCTGCCATATACTCAAGCGATCGAGCGTTCCCACTTTGCACGCTTGGCGAGAGACGAGTAAAACGCAGAGGAAAGCTTATTGTGCATTTGATATAGTTGGTTAGCATTAGCATATTACTAGGTAGGAAACTAAACTAGCCAATACTCGGGGCACCTTTGGTATCCCGCCGCCGCGAGAGACCCTGACTCCGTGTTCTAGCCAAATTCCGACAGACCTAGCATGCTGGTTCTTGGCGGAACTGCTTCTCGCCTCGCCAAAGCCGTGCCCTTAGTCAGTCCGTTCCGGAGACCCAACGAGGACAATAGAGACCATATTGTGGCTGCGTTGCTGAGAACCGGTAACACTGTAGGCCCGATTACCCGGCAAATTCTGGTTGTCCCATTGTGGTGACTTGATTTGCGCAGCGGCAACGTCTTCACGATGGCCTCCCAGTCCCCAGTACAACATGACAATGAAGCATCTTCGCAACACTTTGAATATACGCAGCTTTTTCTAGTTTTCCTATTCAAACTGTGTCCTGTCCATTTTGTATACATTTCCTTTTCCCGCCGAAACCACCAACAATAACCAAATGATTGCCCTGTCCAACCAATAGCCCGGCTCGAAAGAGCCGTTTTGCAAAAGTTTCAAGTCATATACAATTAGTAATCCTGTTCATTCCCCCAAAACGCCTCGCCAACCAAGAAGAAACCGAAAAAGATATGAGTGAGTAATGTCTGTGCATGTGCCCTCCCTCAACCACCTCGACCCACGCACGGTCTATCCACACCCGTGGCATTATGATGCAGGTCGGCCCTACTTCTAGGTGCCTCACACATCCTAGAGCATCTGTCGACCGCCCATGCCGCTTGCCGAGTGGCAGCCTCGCTCATGGCGCTTCATGTTGCTGCGGACGCTGAAGGCCTTTCCGCACCCGGGATGCGCGCACTTGTACGGCTTCTCCCCCGTGTGCGAGTGGCTGTGGATCCGTAGACTGCTCGGTCGACTGAAAGCCTTGTTGCAGGTCGGGCACAGATACTTGTCCTGGCTCTGCGGGTAGACGCTGCTCTGAGACGGATGTAGATAGTGGTGGTGCTGCCACAGTTGCCGGTTCTCGTGGATGGGCTGGGGCGGAAAGGATTGCGGGAGCGCCTGCTGGGCGTAGTGAGGAGCAGGCTGCCCCGGGGCGAGCACCATGGCATGGACAGGGCCGCCGTAGTAGCCAGGCGCCGCCTGTGGCGGGATTCCTTGTGCATGAACAAACCGCTGCGGCGGTACGGGAATCGACAACCGTGGTGCGTGGGCTGAGCCTTGCAGTTGCTGTCGGATTTCCGGCTCCAGAGGCGGTGTTGTCTCGTGGAAGCGACTGGATGACGTTGAATCAAACGGAAAGTGTCCCCTTGCTTGGCTCGACGGCGAGTTATAGTTGTCATATGCGTTGTCTGTGCTCAGTGGAGGCGTTGGCGGAAGGCCGCGGCGATGCTGGAACACTCCAGAGTGCCGAGATCCAGGACGGCTACCGAGACCTCCAGATTCTCGCCTGCTCCGCCCGTGCAGGTATGAGAGCGATGCTAGCTTTCAGTCAGTTTTGGTTCACGCATGGCATCATAGAGTCCGTACCTTCTGATTGAGGGGACCCTCGGTATGATGTCGGTGATGGGTCTGTGGGTGACCCGGCGTCCGCAAGACCCAAGAGATTTGAGATGGACGGAAGAGAGCAGCGAGAGTCTTCCGTTGGGGGCGAAGGAGGAGGTCGTGGAGGTTGGGTATACAGTTGGCTGCTAGTTGGCGGGTAGGCGAGGGATACTGCCATTGTTGGCAGCGTCGTCAGGATGGGCTTTGGTCGAGTTTGGCGGCCAGGTCCTTCTATACACTCTGTCCCGACGCAAGTGTATGGCAGCGGGGAACGGTGATGTCCTGCGTAGCTGAAAGGGCAAGCCGAGTATGTATGGCGAGGTGGCAAGGGACAGTACGGCGTCGTGAATACTGTCTCGGGCGATGGTGCAAAGGAAGGTGGTCAAGTTGAAGCTAGGCGATTTATGCGTCTTCCTGTTGAAGAGGGGGGTCGGGGAGGTATAAATATGACGGGGTGTACTGCAAGTCCAGCCTTGGCTCAAGTAGAGTAGAAGAGTGTGTGGGGAGCCGTCGTATATCAGATCGGGAGGGTCAATCCACCGAGTGATCTGGGAGTCCTTGCGATTGGGAGCAGAGCAAAGGATTGTGGTGCTCAGATGGTTTCTGATCCCTGTGTATTGACTTTGCAGGACTACTTGGTTGACTGGAAAGTGCAGCAGGAACCCAAACCGTCTTGCGACGAAGAAATGAGGGAGGGGACCGGAGGGGCGTCTCCCGTTTTCTGTGGCAATAGGCCCCATACTGGCGTTTATATGGGTAAACGCCTCTATGGCAAAAGAGCCCCAGTGGCGTCTCCATTGATCGAACAACTGGCATGATGAGTTGACCTTGCAGTCTGGGTTATTTGTGCAGGCAACTCGAGGGGGGTGTGGCGGTAACGAACCGCCGCCCGGTGTGCCACACGGCCAGGGACTTTCCACAACGACCTCCGGTGGATCTACTGGGGAGTGGAAGCAAGGGCATGCAGTTTTGGCTGAGGGCGTCAAGGTGTGTGGCACTGGAGCAGTCCGCCGCGGACTGACACGGGTGGTGGTGTGTCTGTGGCCGCCACCAACTCCAGAGACCCAAGCTATCGCGGATCGCTGGTGGGCCACGAGCGTGCATGGCAGGGCCTGTTTGTGGGCTAATCCATTGCGAAATGGGGCGATTGCGTCTCGACAAAGTCCTGGCAGCTGGGGAGGTTTGTCATTGCGCTCCTCCGGCTCCTTTGACAGCAGCCGGAGCCCCTGCTCGAAAACGTCAACCATCCAGCCACACGGCCCCGACTGGGCAGGCTAGGCGGTTCCATTTTCCTTATTATACCACAAGTGCGAAGAAATAAGAAAGGTTCAATGTCCGTCTCCGAGCAGACCGTGCAATACCTGGGCGAGCGCGGGCGCTAACACGACGCCGCTGCCTCCCCTGGCCGCCAGAACCCGACTAGAACTTTGGCCGGAAAGCGGTTCTCCGTGCCTTGTGGATGCAGCTGTAACTGCCCGTTGAGGGAGACTTCGAGACTTCAGCGCGGAAGCCATGAACTGTAACCAACTCGACACCGGAAGCTGCCATGTTGGCGGCGCATGGCCGTCTCGTCTTGGATCGTCTGCTCATGCACCAAAGCTGCCCGTTCTTTGTTTTCTCTTCTTTACAGCAGCCACTGCCCACTTGACAGACCGAGGCACGCACCCCCCGAGAGAAAAAAAAGCTTCGCGGTGGGACCTCGTGGCCCCTGGTAACAGAACTTGAGACGATCTTCGAGTCGGAGTATAATTGTCATAGGAGATCAACTGCTGAAGCATTAGAGTAGCAGATCCATGCAAGGTAATGCTCCGAGCCACTAGCCTTGTCCATTATACTTGCGGGAAACCTCCACAGATGGTCGCGGCCCCTTTCCTGCCGCCCTTTTTCTTAGACAACGATGCGACTCATCGTTCGCCCTGAGCGTCAAAGCTACTCGCACGGGTTTCGGCTCGCGGCCATCCGCGAGGCCAGTTTTGTCATTCTTCAGACGCGCTAGAACCGCGCGAGAGGGCAATGGCGACGCCTTCTCCCTGAAGCCTCCCAGTCTGCCCGGGCAGTCTTTGGTTGATTTAGGTAGTATGTACCGTCGCCCGGTGGGGAGAGAAGGCTTGGCCAAAGGAGTCCCTTACGGGCTTGGTGTTTTTCAACGGGCCGTTGGCGCGACGTTGCATCCTGGGCGTTGCGGTTTTCAAAGTAACTGCAGACTAAAATCGGCTCTAGAGCACCTCCCCAAGTGTCAGCATTGCAATTCCGCGGCCAGCCGGCTTAAGCTTCGCCATTGGGATGCCCAGTTAGTGGCAATGGGATCAACAACCATCATTAATCAGTAACACCGGGATGATCGCCGCCAATCCCTTCGACCGGTACATGGTCTCCATCTTTTCTAGAGGCGTCGACGCTGCGGTGTTGGTGGGCGGGAGCAACGTCAAGCTGCGCACATCGGCCTCGCCCTGGCCCGGAGGGGAGGAGGCAATCCGAGGCAGGGGCGACAGGAATATCATACAGGGCTCATCGAGCTTTCCCAGCTGCTCCTCAATGCACTGGCCGCCACTCGCCGAGGTGGCTGGTACCGATGCCTGCTTGAACATGCAACGCGTTTCAAGTCACACTTGGCCAACCCCGTCGGGCACGAAGAAGCCGGTATTGCGTCAGATCTCTCGACAAACCCCAGTGCGCATGAGCAAGTTTTTCATGCGTGCACCAAGAGCCTTGTCACGGGGGCATTACGATTGCAGATTAGGTTCCTCGATGCAATGACTCAAGCATAAGCCTCGATGCGAGTGATGCGTGGAGGGCGCAGGGCCGCAGCTGCTGAAGGTCTAAACCGTCACGGTACAGTTTTGCTTCTCAACTCACACTTGTCCGATACTGTACTATCGGGTTGCCAACCCCGTGTCCGGGGTGTGTCTCTGCGTCTCGAAAACAACTCGCTGGTCTCACTCACAGAGGTGCGCGTTGTACACTAACCATGTGGCAGCTCCTTCCCAGCTGGTTCAAGTCAAGGACTTTTGATTGAGCACCGCCTCAGTCAGCCGAAATTTCATATAGAGGGGAATTGGCCCACTGGATATGAGTACGAACAGCGCCGTGGTAACCCGAACGTATCCAAGTGTTCTTAGTAGGCAAGCCTCAAATTACTGGACTGGTAGCAGTGACGCGCTAGCTCTCTTCTGTCTATCGTAGAGGGTCAACTATTCCTATACACGCTACTGTTCCATCCGGAATACATTCTATCTCGCCGGTACAGGTTCTGGGGCGGATTTGGATGCGCGGCAGGGAATGCCAGGGCAGAAGAGATGGATAGAACTGTCATCAACACCGACCCAGTGGTAGCCAAGAAACGGCATAACTACGATGTCCCTCTGAACCTCTTCGGGCCTACCCTGGCTAGCTATAGCAGTGAATTGCAAAGTATGGGGCATGGGAGTTGCTCTCGAGAGTTGGGGGTCAACTCTGAAACGAGAGGCAAGAAATGGTCTCCTGGTGACTATGCAGCGTCAATGCGACAACACTTGGACTTCTCACAAGAATTGGCAGACCATGTCAGTTATGACAGATGCCGGCAAGGGCCCCATGTTCCGTACGTCTCTTGAGAAACGTGGAGTAGAAGCGGATACTTTGCAGAAGCGAGAGAAGAAAAGTTCCGTGGGCGGCAGCATTCTAAACGAGCTCGCACAAGCCGGGGGCCATGTCGCGGCAGCGGCGCACAGAAGGGATGTGTCATTGATTTGGCGGAGAGACGTCTGTTAAGATCCGGGAGAAGCCCCTAAAATCAGGACAAGTTACTTGGCAGCATCAATGAAACTTTGTTCGAGAAGGCAGTGGGAACGGTGACATTCGTCCTCTTCTCTGGATGGCAAGCGAGAGCAGCGACAGCGTGGGGGGAGTCGGGATTGTACTTGACTCGCGCCGCTCGCTGATGGGAAATCAAGATGCAAAGTAATTGGCCGAAGAGCGTTTACATATGGCAATCCTTGCAATATCACAAAGGAGATTGGTCACTGGATAGAGTGTGGCAAAGCAAGCTACGAATGCCTCGTCACTTTCTCAACGGCCTGCAGCCGTAACATCGATATATGTCGCCCCCATCTACTAGCTGCAGCAAAATGTCAGCACGTGGCTTTTACCGTCTACAATTCTCACGCCATGATGGCTATTTATATTTGGTACAGCCCATCTGCAGCTAGACAATGGCCTTGAAGCCTGCTCAGCGCCTCATATATCTCCTTTTGCCCCGCGTATTCGGTACTCGTCCGAACGCAGCCATCACGAATCTTTTTTGGGGCGCGGAGAATATGCTACTCGGGGTAACGGGCGGCGCCCTGCACGCACGTCCTGCTGTGCATCGGGGGTGGCTGGCCACGGCCCAGGGCGCGCTCCCCCAAAGGGCCGTGCTGGGCGCGCCTGGGTAAGGCTGGGCCTAGTATCTGTCCATCCCGAGACAGCGTCGGGTCCGAGAAATAAACAAGAAACAATAGTCAACCGACAAGCCCAGGTTGCGAGTGTGACCAGATACAGCAGCGACGGGACCCAGAGCGCAGCATGGTGCCTCCGTTCCCTTGCCACGATCCGCAGTGGCACTGGCGGCGATCAACCACACCTCTCTTAACCTCTTGCAGGACAATGTCTTTGGCTGGGAGGAACGAGACCCTCAGGCCCTGCAGGCAGAAACCCTGGCCATTCGGCCCATGCGGTGAGTGGAGATGACCTACCAACACATGGCACCCAAGCCTGGCGGAAGAAGGGGGGCGGCCTACATCGGGTACCTGTCTCTTGACGTGTTTTTTTTTT
>LUFD01000763.1:16771-36703 GCA_003025255.1 Cordyceps pruinosa
GGAAGCGTCCCGGTGGCCCGCTGCTAATACCCCCCCTTCAACCTGCCCTCAGCCCTGGTAAATACAGTGGTGAGACTCGGTTTCTAGCGTCATATCAGTCCAGTGCCTCAGGCCAGCCGACGACCGTTGGCCGCTTCAACGGCCTGTCGTGGGGGTCGGTTAGCTGCCCTCCCCGATATCAGTAGCTGACCTGTTCGCAACGGCGCCCGTTGGGCTGAGACATGTTCCTTAGCCTCGTGTTTCCATTTGTGCCCTTGCTTTCTTTTCTTTTTCTCATCCTAAGCCTCGTTCTTCATCGCGCCGGTAAGCACAAAACTGCACTAAATTTGTGCCTCGTTGCGTCGACAGCCTCCGCTGGGTACACTAACCACGCGAGGCGTGCCTATAACAGTCCATATTAACCACCACATCATTAGTACAAACACGCTTTTTTGTGTAAAGTTGGCGTTGACTCCTGAATTGGACAGATTTGCCTGGTCCAACCAGGAAAATCTCCGACCCTACATTGTGCTCTGCCCTGGTGACGTCCAAGGCTCATGCTCCTGCGTTGACCCCTTGTACACTCTCGGAAAGACAAATTCCGTCGCATAGGGCTCTGTTGATGCACGTCGTGAAGGATCATGCAATGCTTCAACGCTGCGAACAACAGAATTGTACACCCCTTGGCACGATGTTCAACAAGTCCTCTCTGATCGCCCAATCTAACACCTCCAACGTTATTCCAGCTTCGTATATCAGAGCTCCACTAGTTACCTCCTGATTGCCAACTTCTCTCCATGGAATATTCCCATTTCATTTACTTTATGCTTGGCACGGCTCTCCCGACGTCCGTTATAGCTTCAGGACTATATGCCACGCTCCACGTGTGCTGAAGAAGCCGGCCTTTTTACCCTCAGTCGAGAAATCAACCCTTTAGTGTCCCGCAATGTTAAGGGACCTGTTGTCAATAGTTTATAGAGTAGTTTCCTCGTCTTCTTTATCTGGAAGAATCATGTTAAACCAGCCGGAGAACGCTGGCTCCCCTAGTATCTCCCATCGTCCTATCGGCCATCACCCGCCGTCTCCGAAGAATTTGCCACCTTGAATATAACAAAAGCATATTCTCTCATAGCCGTTAGTTGCTCTCGGCGTTATCAACTGTTTGAGACCGCCAAGCCAGCTGTAAAACTCGACACGCGGAGAGTCATGCACACGACAGCGGCGTTCTCGGGATGAGCTTCCCGTCCCTCCCTATAGCTGCACTCCCCTTCCATAGTTTTCTCAAATTGACCCGATAATCCATTCTGTTCAGTCCTGTGGTCAATTTCTGGGGGCCAAATAATCTGTAATTTATCTGCGTGCTTCGCGCCCGCATTCTCAGGTGGACATCCACCCTGCCCTCCTGCATCCATCACCAGCAACCACTCGGCCCTGGTCGCCTTGGATCACGAGCTGCAAGCCCCATATTGACATAAGTTGCGGATTCTGCTAAGGCGAAAGCTGGGGGCTGGGTCACGCCTCATAAGCCATTCGTACGGACTTGGAAATCGGCCCAAGCGATCTCACAGAGGGCTCGTGGAATAAATTGCCTCGCACCGAGAATCACAGTGACTTCTACCCTACCCATCTGCTTTAGAGTTCAGTTGTGATAGACACACCCTCTTGATTACCATCCATCAACCGCAGAGACCGGTTAGTGTGAGGCTTCCGGTTTCCCTGATATTGGACCCGTGCCACGCGTAACCTCTTCCATTCCCGGAGTGGAAACGACTAGCATTGCCCATTTTCTTGGGAGGGTGTCGTAGGGCCGGTGTATCTTCTGATTATCCTATTTAGGCTTCTTCGCCGGGATGATTTGCCCCTGCCTGCCAAGTTTGATGATGATCCAATGTCAAAGAGCAGACAGCGTCACCCCATCCAGTCGGGCATGTCGACTAGGCAGCCGCGCTCCAGTCTTGCCTAGTTTGCCTTTTCCCGAGCCAGGTTTTTGTTGAAAGAGCTTGTTCAAGGGCTTGGGAACCCCTTGGCTCGGTAATATAGGTGACTAGGAGCATTTAGTCACCTCGCGAGCCAGCAGTAAGCAATTCGGGGACATACCGAAGGCCTGAAAATGGCGAAGGCACAGAAGTCTACCATTAATGCGGCCCTGGAGAGTTTCTTTGCATATTACTCTGTCGTTCTGGGGCATTATTGGAGAACTTGAGCGCTTTGGTGGCTTGCTCTGCAATGCAGAGTGACAAGTGTCGAGTCATCTTCACGTCGCACACGCCAGAGTAGCATACAGTGCAAGGAATTTGGTGTCCGGGTGCTGAAAAGCCGGCTGCCTACAAGGTTTTACGACGTTACGTTCACCCCGTCCTTGTGATACACGAACTATTACCCCGAGCCAGCCATGCATGACACGTCCAACCACTGCCTTCATTTTCATGCTGCCCTGCGAGTCCGACACGTACATGAATAGATGGAATATCAAAGCGTTCATGTTTCTACATGCTAGTATTTCCATCGATCTTCAATGTGTGTGGTAGCCGTCACCAAGGAGTTATGCGCGGCGCCAGGCAGTGCAGTAGTGCTTCCGGTATCCCACACGCCACGCCACCTTGATCAAAAGTCCTGTGGAGGAAATGCAGACCGGGATCCGGTACTTGCACACCTACACTTGAAATGAGGGGGTCTCTTCTCTCCGGGATACCTCGTTCCCACCCCCAGGATAAGCCAGCCATCATGTTACAGAGGGGGGGATGCAATCCCAACCCGGGAGGGCCCAGCCCCCCGAACTTAGCACACAGATGAGTCGAGAACATACGGAGGTGTGCAACTCTCCTCTCGTCGTCTCCGCTGATCTGTCAGGTCAGACAGACTCATCCGATGTGGAATATCGCTGGTGCAGCTCCAGGCGGGGGCGCTCGTCCAGTGTTGATTGCCGTCTCCAGCCACAACGCATCGAAGAACTGGCTCTTGTCAAAGCGTCAGAGCCAGGAAAAGAAAACCGGGCTACAATTCACAACGCCCCGTTTGCAAAGGTCCTGTACTCAGGGCCATGACGAAAGCTTAGGCCAGGGAGCTCTTCCTGTAGAGGCAGGCGGCAAGGCTCCGGCGGGACTATCGGCACAAGGTAGCAAATAATATGCACCAGAGTATATTGAGGCTATTTGGAGAAGTATTATTCGTAAAGTTGCACAAGAGGGGGTGTGTGTTTTTGTGCACACATCCTGGTCCAATGTATCACCCACTGCCACTTATCATTGGCCGTCACTTAATATCGTGCCGTCCGTATAGGCGGTACTCGCCGATGATTTTCTTGACCCAGGGAGCCCAGTCCTTCCTTGCAAAGTACCTGGTCGCAGGACTTGCCTCAATGCTAGTACCTTGGCTGTCCTTGGTTGCAGATGAATCGAGTGGTGCATTGATGGTCAGCAGCACTCGAGTGCCAAGTTCAGGAATATGTGAAACTACGCGGGCTATCTCACCTTGGCAGGTGTGAGGACTGGAGATTCCGAGACTTCCGGGGGATCAAGATTTGTGTACAGGAAGAAACTACCAGTCCCGTGTCGCAGCGTTCGCCAGGTTGTTTCAAAGCACCCCAGAACGGTGAGAGATATTCGGCAGGGTTGAGCCGGCGACCTCGTGCGGCCGGGGAGGGGCCACAGTGTTGTCCTTTGGCAGCCCGGTTTCATGGGAAATAATGCATGCCAGGATGAAACACGTCCCGAAAGGCTCACTGCGTGCGGAAGGACAACGTGCCACCCGTTGGCGTGTGTGTACGGAGGGGAGCTGCGACGCTACCCGGCAGGCGACCAGAGCCGCAGCGTGAACGGGCCGGGAGATCTGAAACTTCAATTTGCAAAGGAACGCTTGTTTATTTGAAATATTACGGTGTGGTGCCTGGGGGATGATGCGCGGTGCATAAGGTGAAGATATGGCGGAGGCATTGAGAGCGTCACGATGAGCCCTGTGTAGCAGATGCGCCGGACCGGGGCCAATATTCATGCGGTGTGGCTGGGCAGGACGCTGAGGTAAGCATGTGGCTGGAGCCTGTGGCTAGTGGCCGGTACGTACCTTCTTGGCCGCTTCGTGCTTGCGTCTTGGCTGCCTCTTTAGGACTAGCGTGCGCATGGTGGCGGCTCGCCTGCACCGAGCGCCGAGCTCAACTGGCGCATCCGTCAAAGCAGTGTCCCGACTTTGGGGACAGATCGCGGTAAAAATATCCCGACCCTGACGCGTGTGCCGGGATTGAGCAGTTTCCCGACGCATCTTGCTCATATCCGCGCTCTCGAATGGGTGTGCTGCCCTACATCCGCCGCAACCTCGCCAGCGCGCGCCGCAGACGCCAATCCCCTTGTCCCGATGAACCAGGCTGAGACTCCCACCAAACCCTGCCACAACTGCAGGCGGCAGCGGCTACGATGCGACCGCTCGTACCCACACTGCACCAAATGCACAAACGCGGGCAAGGAGTGCCTCGGGTACGGGAAGCTCTTTCGATGGACCGGTGCGGTGGCGAGTAGAGGCAAGCTCGCCGGCCGCACGTCGAGTGCTCCAGTGCCCGCCCAAGGCGCAGCGGTTGCCACCTCGTTGGTGTCATTTGCGTCGTCTGGCCACGTCCCGGAGCATGTCGGCTATATTTCCTCCTCGTCATCCCCGGAATATCACAACTCCCCATTGACACCGCCGCCGGCGGGCAGCCACGACCCCTCTCTCGCGCACTGGCCGCTTGTCAGCTCACGGGCGACTTCGGCTGAGTCGGAACTAAAATTGCCATATGTTCTGGTTGATCCCTTATATCAGGATCTTGGCAACTCACATCGCTACTACTTGTCATACTGTACGTGTACATTTGTGTGTAATGATAGGAACTACGTCTGCTCACATGGCGGCCAGTCACGAATCGCGTGTGCAAGGACCTGGTTTCACAGGATATCCCTTCACAAAACCCCTTCCGCAGCCTATTAGCTCTCACAAAAGCACATCCTCTACTGCAGCACATCATTGTCGCAGCCTCTGCAGCTCACATGTCTAACCTAATGAGGGCCCCTTTGCCTTCAATACGGGAAGATAGCATGATCGCCTTTAATCGAGGTAATGCTTCGCGCAAAGCACTGCAGGATGCCTTGGTAGCAAAACACAAAGCGCTGCTTCTCATGCATGATGCGCTCCAGGATCTTGATGCCACCGGTGGGGACGTTGCTCTTGCCGCAGCTCTTTTCTTTGTCAATGTCGAGCTCATTGAGTCCGGGAAACATGGCTGGAGGGCTCATCTGGAAGGCGCTGGCAGAATCATGTCCCTCCTCGAGCCATCAGCATCTTCGGATAATGTCCTGAGGGATTACATGCTATCCGACTGTTTCATGTAAGTCACCTGGACCTACTTTGTGAACCTCACCGCTTACGCGTCTCAGTTACTTCATATTGGGATCGGCCTTTATGCCTATAAAGTTCCAAACGAAATCTTATTTCGAAGCGTCCCAGATTCCCTCAATTCTTGACCGGGCTGCGGCCAATAGCTATTTGTGCTGTCCGCCCGCAATTCTGCAAATTCTTCATGGAGCTTCTCAACTTTCCAACATCCCAGAAGATTCGATATCGCCTGCTGAAATCGAGGCGCTCGGGCTGGCATTGCTGCACCAGGCGCGTAGTTTCGATATTCTCGCGTGGGCAAACGATGCCAAGATAGTATCATATCTGCGTGGTATCTCGATCGAAAGTCGAATCCATGCCGGTTCTGCACACCGTCTGGCCGCCTGTCTTTACATTCTGCAGGCTGTGCCAGCGGTGGGGGCCGCAGTTGGACCTGAGTTTGCGCAGGACCTAAGTCGGGAGATTTACGAGCACCTCGCAAGCGTTCCTGATGATGACCCCAACTTCAAAGCCACAACATGGCCAACGTTTATTGTTGGCGCCGAGGCGACCGATGAGAAGCAACGCAAATGGGTCATGGATAGACTGCAGCGGCTCGTGGTGAACTGTCCCTGGGGCTTTCTCTACACAGCGATGGAAACCTTGCCGGTTATTTGGGGGCTGGATGAAGGGAAAGCCTCTCGTTGGATCCAGACGCTGAAAGACCCAGACATGAACTTCCTACTTGTGTGAGGCGCTAGGCTGGCTGATCGTCTTGACTCACACTCACCGCCACATCACTCTGAGGCTGCGCACCGTCTCGAGTGCATTTTGGCAACCTCACAACGCTTTGGAAAGCGCAAGAAATGATGCGAATTGAGTGCGTGCTGCCTTGCGCCTCTTCCAATCGTGTCGTCGACCGTTTTAGCGTCCTTGACGACGACTACGCGGCCATCACTGGATTAGTTCCGTTCTGGCTCTTGCTGCGGAAACTCTTAGGCCAAGACATCACAACATGGCCAGAATTACAGGATCTGCTCGAAACCATCTCAGTTACGCTTCGGGATTCTTCTACCCCAGCTGGTGACTACGGCTCGTTGCGTCTAGCAGTTGAGGACGAGCCCTTGTTCTTTACTGATGTTTGGCCTTCCATTTTGCGCTTCGCAATCGCTCTACCGGAGCAATTCACGACCGACAGTATCCCGAAACTAGTACCTTATCAGGCGCTGAGTCTTTCTCAAAGCCAGTGTGCCTCCCTTTTGGCTCACCAGTTTCTTTGCTCCTTCGAAGCTCCGCGACCCGATTTCTACAACTTCAGTCTCTGGTACGATTCTAACCAGCGACACCCTGTGGCCGTTTCAGCCTACCTCAAGGCACTTTTCACATACTTCCGTCTGCGGGGTAGAGAAAGTCAACACGAAGTCGAAGCGAATAAGATCGAATACTGTCTCTGGTCAGCGGATGTCAGCACACAATTGACTCTAGCGACTGAACTATTCGGACAGCGCCGTAATGACAAAAAACTTTCGCACATTGATGTTAGAAATTTGGATTCGCACAGTACTAAATTTCACAACATCAACCACGTGGGCAGGACTGGGGCGGTTGTCATATCTGCAAACAAGGACATTGGCTTCGGTCAATCCGCAACACAGGAAGAGCTTCACATCGGTGCTGCTCCCGAGGCTTGCGTAGCCGTTCTTTTCACTCCACAGTTGAAATCTGCGCAAGCCCTATCGATCATTTTTGCGCAACCTATGCTTCAATTCGATGGCCAACGTCGGAATATTTTATGGACGGTGTATGACCCTCCAGTCACTGGTGGCCGACTACTGCTCATGGATGCCCTTGAGATCGATCTAGTCAATCTTAGCTCACCAATTGACAAAAGTGATAATGGATATGAAGCCTTGCTGCCTGACTTGCTCGAGGAAAACATGAAGAGAGAATTAACAAAGGCTTACGCTGCCTTCACGTCTTGGCCTTCGACAGCCGATTCAACCATCGTGACAGGGCAGTGGGGATGTGGCGCCTTCAACGGCGAACCGACAGTGAAACTGCTCCTGCTTTGGATCGCTGCGTCTCTCGCGGGAAAAAGGCTCCAAGTTGTCTTTGATGCGGCCGAGGCGGAGTACGGAAGCTCGTTCGAAAGCCTGGTTGGGCGATTCTCCTCGCAGAGCGTTTCGGATATTATACTACTACTGCGCTCGATACCAAAAAATACACCCAGACTTGGCGTTATGCAATGGCTTGATGAGAAGCACTTGACGTCATTGAACCTTTGATGGTCTATTTCGGTTATATGTTCGTCGTTTGACAAAATACGTCTTGCAATCACAGCAGACCTTTGCGTCGCAAGCACAACTGGGTAGCAGTTGTGGCTCAGTGATTGATTGGGATGACCTATATACCCTACCTCGAGCTTGTACATTGAATTTATTAAAACAAGCGCGAGAAAGTTGTCTTCACTCTACCTCGCTTTCCAAACCATTCGGTAAACAGACTTTTAACCTCCTGTCTATTTCTATACGTGAATATCTATACCACACTAATACCTGGAGAAGTCAGTGTTCTTGGCGCCGTGCGCCGGAAGTACGCACGCTTCAGCCACTTCCAAGACTCAGTACCTACCATCCAAACACCAACCGAGATGAACACCACCGCCCACTCCCACGTGATCGCAGTGTGTAGGAATACGACATGATTCAGGCCAGGAATATAGATTGTCGGGAACACAATGGCAAAGACAACCGTAACCGAGAAGAACAAGAACTTGTTGCTCCAGAGGTGTTTCGCCCAGGCGCCAACGCCGTTAGGCATGTAAAACAAGGATCGGCGGAAGTCAATGAGCTCCCAGGAAAAGATCAGGAAGATCCAAGTCATAGTGGCATAGCACGTGGCGCGCGCACGGAATACCTCGTCGCAAGCTGGGGAGAAGCGCTTGTTGCAATCGACACCGAGGTTGCCATTGTCGAAGCCAAAGATGACCACGGTGAACGAGCCAAGGACACAGCCCGCCATGATAATACCGTACACCACCATGTCGAGCATGAATTCGGGAGTGAAGACGCCGTATTTGAGCTGATGCAATTTGTCAGATGCTGCGTACTATTGCGCCCGAGGAAATGAGGACTTACATTTTGCGGAGGGCGCTTCAAAATATCAGGCACTGCCTTCTCGAAGCCCAAGCCGGTTTCCGAGAATGCGCCAGTGCCGAGGAGCATCCAGAGAATCTCTACCGGCGACAGAAGAAATACCGAGACGCCTTGATGGTCCTTGAATGAGAGGCCGACGAGCAGGGCAATGACGAATCCAATGTTGGCCGCCAGGACGTGAAGGATGAACTTCTGGATATTGTCGAAGATGCGGCGCCCCTCCTCGATGGCGTTGAGGATCGAGGCAAAGTTGTCGTCCGTGAGCACAATGTCCGCCGACTCCTTGGCGACGTCGGAGCCGGTGCCCATGGCGATGCCAATGTCGGCGCGCTTCAGGCTCGGGCTGTCGTTGACGCCGTCGCCCGTCATGGCGACGTACCGGCCGCGGCGGTGCAGCGCCTCGATCATGCGCACCTTGGTGCTGGGCGCGCACCGCGCCACCACCAGCGGCAGCTGCGGCAGGCGGTCGATCTCGCCGTCCGACAGCGCGTCGAAGCGCTGCGCCGTCGTCATCAGCGACGCCGCCGCGTCGGCGGCCATTGCGCCAAGTGCATCCTCGGGCGGCAGGATGCCCACGTCCTGGGCGATGGCGCGCGCCGTCTGCGGGTGGTCGCCCGTCAGCATGTGCACGGCGATGCCCGCGCCGTGGAAGGCGCGCACGCTGGGCGCCGACTCGGGCCGCGGCGGGTCGTAGATGCCGACGAGCCCGCGGAACGCGAGCCCGTGCTCGAAGGCGTCGCGCGAAGGGCCCGCACCGTGGGCAGAGTCGGGGTCGCAGGCGCTCGTCTCGGAGACCTTGTGGGCGAGGGCGAGGACGCGCAGGCCTTGGCTGGCGAGCGCCTCCATGTTGGCGAGGATGTTGTCCTTGGCCTCCTCGGTCAGCTCCACGATGCCTTCGTCGCGGGCGATTTTGGTGCAGATATCTAGGACGCGCTCGACGGCGCCCTTGGTGAAGACGTGCGTCTGCTTTGATTCGGTGTCGCGAAATAGGACCGACATCTTTTTGACATCGGAGTCGAACGGAAACTCCGCAACGTGATTCCATTTGGCGGATGGGCCCTCGGATAACACAATTCGGTTCCAGCCAAACCGTGACGCGAACACTTCAATCGCGATCTCGGTGGGTGCGCCCCGAGCCCTCCATTCTCCAGATCCTTTCTCCTCGGCATCGTCACCCTGCTCGAGGGTTGCAAGGTTCGCTAGTGACGCGGTGTTGAGGTACCACTGAAGGGCAGGCGCCCCGGTCACATGCTCCGTTGGGATTATTGTCTTCATCGAAGCCGGCTTTTCCTCTGTCTGACGCATGTCTTTGGGCTCTGCTGTCGTAAATGAGACCTCCCCTACCGTGGGATTATATACATCGTTGGAGGTTTCAACAGAGTATGTGCCGGAAGCTGGCAGCCAAGCCTTGCGAACTACCATGCGACCCTGAGTGATGGTGCCAGTTTTATCAGAGCAGACGTCTGCAAGGATGTAAGTAACCGTTCAGCCAGAGACAAACAAAAATGCAACTTACTAGTAACTCCGCCCAGAGCCTCGAGGCTTTGTAGGTTTCGTACAATTACATGGCGTTGGAGCATCGTTTTGGTCCCGGCCGCCATTGTCACGGTGAGCACCAGCAGAAGAGAGACCGGAATGGTGCCAATGGCTGTAGTGACGGCATAGAGGATGACGTCCGTCTGTGTACTAAACTTGTTTGCGCCGAGAACGATTATGGCACAGACGACAGCAAAAGCCAAAAGTCCGAGGAAGAGCTGCGAGAGTTTCCTCTGGAGAGGAGTGCCGACTGTGAGACCGAAGAATTCGCCGAGAGCCTTGACGGCGGATTTCCGGGCTTTGCTGAGGAAGGAATCAGTAGCACCCGCGTCTTGGGTATCGTGCTTGCCGTCACTCTGGAGTGCGCTCGCGATGAGGCCGATTTCCGTGAACATTCCGGTAGCAAAAACAACACCGCGGCCGCGACCTTTTGTAATGGTGGTAGAGCTGAAGACAACATTCAGACGATCGCCCGGGCCGGTGTCCTCGTCAAAGACGAGCTTGGGGATCTTCGACACGGGCGCGGATTCACCTGTCAAGAGGGCCTCGTCGGCCTCGAGGTTGACAGCTTCAAAAAGCCGAAGATCTGCGGGGACGGAATCGCCGGTATTGAGATCGACAATGTCACCCGGAACCACTTCGGCGGTCGGGATGGTGATGGTCGCGCCATCGCGGAAGACATTGCAGGTAGGGTTGCCAAGAGTCCGTAGAGAGTCGATGGTGCGCTCGGCCTGCAGTGTCTGGAAGTAGCCGATGAAAATGTTGAGCACGATGATGCCGCCAAGGATACCACCCTCGATCCAAGCTCGGATACCAAAGCTGGCGGCGAGGGCGAGAAGCAATACCTACACGACTTGTAAGTCGAGCCGTCCAGGAAGAAAGCGCAGCCACCACCATACCAAGGTCATTGCATTGAAGATTTGCTCAATGAAGATTTTGATCGGTTGCACGCCCTTTCTCTGCTCTAGCTCGTTACGGCCGGCGGTGGCAAGCCGCTGCGCGGCGTCGTGGGACGACAGGCCGGAGGACGGGTCTGCGCGGAGCTCCTTGAGTGCTTCCTCGCTGCTCATGCTGTGTGCCGGGCGCGACATCGGGGTGTTGGACTGCCCGGAGACGTGGCCAGCTGTGGGAGGCGTCCCTGGCGCCGTTGAACTGTTGCTGGACATTATGAGAATGGGTGAGTTGCGCGGAGCAGGTTACAAGACGGCTCCATGGGCGGATGTAAGTAGCAGACACCGTCTATGGGTTGTGAGTTGCATAACGAAAAGGCAGCAGTTATGGGAAACGGGATTAAAGATTATATAGAGAGAAAGCCCAACAGTTCTAGAAATTGGCAAGGCTCAAGAATAAAACCCGAGCGCCCGCCGGGCGCCGCGGGACCTGCAATTCAATCTGCGCAACAGTAACGCCAAGCTTGAGCTTTAGAAGCCTAATTGGGAATTCACTGGTCAGTGGGTCTCGGATTGAGCCTTTTCGCCTATTTCCAGCAAATCCCCCGCATGCCAATCTCCATCTCCATACCGGCTCTTCCGTGGCGTGTTGTGTGGTGGGACGACAAATTTGCTTCGCTCGGCGAGTCGGTGGGAAGAAAGAGAGCAGGCCCAAAAGCCAAAGCCCTAATCTGACGGCAACATGCCCGCGGCGCTCAGGCAAGGACGAGAGGAGATCTGCTGCCCTCGCAGGATTGGCGCCTGAAAGCAACCGGAGTTCTGGCCGTGGCTGTTGCGCCCCCAAGGCGACGGCCTGCCAGGCCTTGTCGTTGTCCCTGGCTTTGTGTCATCTTACGCTAAGCCGGCTCAGGAAGCCAAGTAGCATCATGATGTGAGGCCTTCAGCCCAGGCTTGCCCGCCGTCTTCTGTGGCCAGCCCGAGGAGCGGCGTTCTTGCTGCGGACGGGTTTGTGACTCATTTATCTCTGTGACTTTGCGCTGTCCGGGGACTGTATAGTAACCTGCCAACAGTGGTAGGCTGTTTTTCGCACCCCCTTCATCCTCGACTCGAACAGGCGCTGAACGCTGCCCGGTTTCACGGCAGGCCTGTCCGGGGCTGCAGCGTCGGTCTGCTCCGTCAACGACTGCTCAGTGCCGAAGTCTTCCCACACCCGCACGCGGACCCTGTCGCCCTTCAAAAAGAAGTTTATTTCCGTCGTGCAGAGCGGGCACGCGGTACGACGCCGGAAATACACGCAAGGTAACTCAGCCAGGTGGTCGTACATCTGGGCGATGTGGACGATGCCCAAGCCGTCCAGGTGCTCATAGCAGCAAGGGCGGAATAATCCGCGGAGCAGCAGCTGCTGCTGGTCTACCCGGTACCGGAACTGCCTGTAGACGAAGAAATGCCCTGCCGCGACGCGGGGGATGATGTTGAAGGAGACGTCCACGCCATCCACAAAGGCACCCCGGCCGAACCGCGGTTGCATCAGCAGCTCTCGGTGTCGCTCGTACCTCTCATCTAGCTTGTCTGCCAGTCTCATGTACTTCAGCGCAAGCATAACATGTGCCGGCTGGTAAGCGACACAGCCCTGCTGGTCAAACTCTGTGAGGCCCCGGGTCGTGCAGCACGGCTGGGAATCGTCGTAGGCGGCGGGCCGAGTATCCGCATTGTTTAGGTGTGAGCGGAAGCAGAATTCGCATATCCACAGATCCAACTTCTGAGTGCTGATGGATTTCAGAATGCCGTAGCGACCAGCCTTTGGCCAGAGGCAGACGGATTCAGCGACATTTCGGAATAGAGGGCAAATATGGTCCGGAAGATCATCGCGGTCAGTTCGGCATATTCCCGAAAACAAATCGCCTGGCAGTCCCTGCAGCCGGGGAATTTTTCTGGCCGCTGCTACCTCTTGAGCCGCACGTTTTCCCATAGCGAAGCGACTCTTGGTAAAGAGCTCCTCTAGGGGCATTCCCAGCGTGAACATCGTGAACCATAAGTGAACTATCAAAAATACCAAGGAGAATTAATCGAGAAAGAGGTGTTTTATCCCTCGATGATTTCGGTTTCTCTTTTCCTCTCTTGTGGGCGGCTAGCTACAACAAGGTTTGCGGCGTAGGTCGTGGGTGGGAAGGTCTTCAACACCACTGGAGTTGGAAAAAAAATAGGGAGAGACCATCTTATTACTTACCGGATTATATGTATATTGAGACCCGACAGCAATTCAAGGATCCAACTGCTGAATCATCAACATAGTCTCGCGACGTTCCAATAACGACAGATAAGCATCTAGGGTCAAAGTCAGCCCAGCGCCTAGGCAGATATCGATGAGGTCAGCTACTTACCAGCCACCAGCCACCTCTCCGAAAAAAGGGTTAAAGACTTCTTCAACGTTGCTACATAGCCTGCCGCCTCGCTGTGAGGCTCATCGAGCGCCCGCTGCAGGTAGATGGAGGCAGCTTTGTAGTTGACGTGCAGGACAAAAGGCGCAATAACGTGTTTGATGGCGTCGTGTGATCTGATGATCCTCTCGGCCATTTCTATCGTCGCTTCAATAACTGATGAGCCCTCTGGTGAGAGAGCGGCGTCCGGGTGCGAGGAGTGCGGCGCCGCAGCTGCATTCTGGAACGACTTGGGGTGGTCCAGGAGAAGAATGGCGCTACCTTTTGTTAGCACTCGGGTGAAATTCAACCATTATACTTTTACCACCGCGTCATACCTGAAGCATGTTGACATTTGGGTGCAGACTTCAAGTCTGCGCACGCGAGCTTCCAGACGAGATACATTGACCAGGGCAAATATCGTGCGGCGAAGCTGTGCCGAATCTGCAGAACCTTCTGATACGTCTTTGATTACTAAGCTTAACAAATGAGCTGCTTGCGCAAGTCGCGCAAAACGGCCCATTTCCAAGGTATTGGCCGAGGCAACCGTGCGCGCGTCTGTTGGTTCAGCTGTCTGTAACATATTTAGCCCAAGAAAATCACCATAGGCTAGGCTCCATACCCCATTATCCCAATTTTGGTCATCGATGGGAATATAGTTGGACGTGTCTGGATCCGGCGTCACGAGCTGGCGCCCGGGATTGGACAAGTTCATAAACCTGGAATCGAGCGGCGTTCGGTTAATGATCAGTGCGATGGGCGGCACGGCGGAAGCAGGCGTACCTATCCATGACAAGAATAGCCCACCAGATGCGGCGACATTCTTCCAAGTCGAGCGTCTCGATTTTCGGATCGACGTGCCCAGTGACGGAACTGTCAACGCCAAGGGCGATTGCGTACCGGGCGCAGGAGGAGATGGACATGAACGCAGCAGGGTAAATGCCGTGCCCTAATTCGTAACAGGCGATAAAAACGCCGGCCTGTAGAACTAACAGCGACAAGGTCCCAGCGCTCTCGAGAGAGTAGTGAAACTGCTTGGTCAATTCGTATAGGTGTGTGAGTGGCGTCCTTGCCACCACATCGCCGCTGAGCTTCAGGGCCAGCAGCAGCAAATGCAACTCGGCTCGGTTATATGTCAGACGCTTGAGGAGGAGCTTATAAAACTGAATCTTGGAAAGTATGGGCATCCAGATGTGCACTGTGTGGAAGTGCTTCTGCGCGATCGCGCGAATGTCCGCGGTGCCGCCAACAGCAGCGGTGATCTCATCCGTGAGTAGAGAGTCAATCTGCAAAGTGGGAAGCTGCAGCTGCGCATGCTGGAACACTTCCGGGTCTAGAAAGTGCTCCGCGACAAGATGCAATTGCTGTCTCTGTACCGCCGGCGACTCGGCCGCCTCCCTGCTATGAGTGCTGGCCTGCGACGGGCTTGGTGTGTTGAGCGGCGGCAATAGCAGCTGCGGCGAGTGCAGCGACGATGGCTCGCCGTCCTTTGGACGCGCTTGTCTGCGTTTCCTCCGCTCGGGGAATACGCAGGTGAGGTTTTTCCTATTGTTGTATGCCTACTTAGAGGAGTATCCTAGCATTTGTGAAGAACCAGAAGCCCACATACTGCAAGCAGAGCGTGCACTCCGGCGTGACGCGGTCGCATTTCCGCTTGGCCTCCCGGCATGGAAGACACGAATACCGCGAGCTGAGATGCGCATCGGAAGTAGCAGCGGACATGATGATTGATGATGAAAGACAAATATGAGGCTGCGGAGGCGGAGGCGGAGATTTGCGTCGTCGCGGCCTGTTGACGAGGGCAGTGCCGAGGTTTATGCGGGACTATGCGGGACTATGCGGCATTATGCGGACTTATACGGACTTTGCGATATGCTGCGGCAGTTTAATCCAGAACAGTTATTAAGCTCACGGTATTGAGCACTTGCATTCTTCAAGTCATCTTTTCGATTCCATCACCTCTGCTTAGAAATGCCATTTCTTCTTGGACAGCTCGAATTGGAATATAAAGGGATCAAGTGACTCGCAACTTCATCTGAGTTGCCAATCCTCACAACGACATCGAGAGCTACAAGTCGAATCTACCCCGCAAGCCGTACAATACCCAGCCCGCCATCATGACAAAGGACACTCTTCTTGTGTGTATTTTCACCTATACTTCCTGAGCGTACAAGACGGCGTGCTCTAACAAGAACTAGTTCACCGGTGCCACTGGCATGATCGGTTTCAGAACCCTCATCCATCTGCTTGAACAGGGAAACTTCCACGTCCGCGTTGCTGTGCGCTCGCAGTCCAGCTACGACAGGCTTCTCTCTTACAAGCCCATCGCCCCGTACACATCGCAGATCGAAAGCGTCATCGTGCCCGACATCACCGTTCCCGGCGCCTATGACGAGGCCGTCAAGGGGGTCTCGCACATCATCCATGTGGCGTCCCCCATCCCCAGCCCGCAGACGGCCGATTTCGAGGCCGATCTGATCCAGCCCGCCATCCAAGGCACCGTCGGAATTTTGCAGTCTGCGCACCAGGCCACCGGGGTCAAGAAGGTCGTCATCACCGCTTCGGTCGCAGCCCTCACATCGTCGGCGCACGTAGCAACCGGGGCCACCATCAACGGTGCGTGCGTGAACGTTCAAATATTGACAGCGAAAAACCAACACAATGGCAAGAGGAAACCCGTGCCGCTGACACGAAGCGGCCCTTCGGAAACGCTTTTGTGGCATATTCCGCCTCCAAGGCGCTCTCGTTCCAGGCAACTGACGACTTCATTTCCACGCACCGCCCGGCCTTCAACGTGGTCAGAATCCTGCCGAGCTTTGTCATCGGGCGCGATGATACCGTCACCGAGGTCTCGCAGATTGCCAAGGGCACCAACGGCAATGTAATGGGCCCCCTTCTCGGACACGCGCGTCAGGGGCGCATGTCGGGCGGCTCTGTGCATATCGACGACGTTGCCAAGCTGCACGTTCTGGCTCTCGATCCAGCCATCTCCGACAATCAGAGCTTCCTCGCGAGCAACCCCGTCTCCATCGACTGGGCCGAATCTTTCGACATCGTGAAGCGCAAATACCCTGATGAATACGCGGCCGGCTTGTTCAAGTTTGACTCGATTCCGCGACCAGAGTCTGGCCCGTCGCATATCGACAGCTCCAAGGCGACGAAGACCTTTGGCATCCAGTTCAAGAATTTCGAGGAGCAAGTCGTGTCTGTCGTCGATCACTACCTTGAGCTGGCGAAAGCCCAGTAGGGCAATGCCTGTGACTTGATGCGCCATCGCTGAGCTTAATAGTGCATCGCTCAGCTCTTCAACTACGAGCTCGACGGAATTTAGACACTCGCTTATATTGCTTATAATACCTTGTATTTAAACCATTGGAAATCGTTGGGATGCCCAGCATACCAACCCATAATTGTGAATCTCTAAGGACACTGCCTCTCGGAAAAAAAATCTTTTTATGCTGAAAATCAGTCTTTCAAAACGGCTGCAATAGCTTCCGTCAAGATAGTTTCCGCTCTCAGATGCTTGGTCCGGCACTCCATAACCCAGCGTCGGTTATCCGACAGCATGTCCTGTGCCGCCTCGGTGAGGGTTTGGATCTCTGCAGGTCCTACGCTCCCTGCACTTGTGCGGGTTTTGACAAAGCTCTCGGGGTCCAGGGTCTCATGCAAGTCTTCTTCGCTCATCTCGATGCTTTGGCCCAAAGAAATGAGACTGGCCTCCTCAAGCATCTCCGGGGTGACCTGTGCTTTGCCCAGGCCCGTCTCTCGGCACATGCGCACCAGGCGCGCGACGACCCCGTGCGCCTGGCGGATAGAAAGACCTCGGTGCTGCATGAGGAAGTCTGCCAGGTTGCTGGTGGTCGACCAGCTTTCGCCCAGGACCTCCTTCACTCGCGCGTCGTTGACCTGCACCTCGGACGCGACCAGGCCGGCCAGGATGAGCATGTCTGATGTGGTTTCCAGTGCTTGGTCTAGGTGGGATGGAATCCCGTGAACCCTGTGATCGCCAGTGCCCGCACCGCGAAAAGTGGCGAGGGTAGAGCTCAGCCAGGCAACGCTGGGCCCAGCGGCCAGCTTGATGGTCTCGAGTGTTACCGGGTTGCGCTTTTGAGGGAATATGCTGCTCGTGCCGCAAAATGTGTCTGGAAGCTGCACAAATCCAAACTCGTTGCTCGACCACAAGTGCAAGTCCGTGGCAAAGTCGTTCAGATGATACATGACGAACGATAGCGCAGCCACAATATCAGCAGCAAAGTCGGCATCCTTGCCCAGCAGAGAGTGCTTGACACAGCTGTCAAATCCCAGAAACTGCGTGGTTCTCTCACGGTCAATTTTCAGACCTGTTCCACTTCGTCCCACCGTTCCGAGAGGGTTGCGGTTTACGCGGCTATATGCTTCCTGGCAGCGCTCAAAGTCCTCTTGCAGTTTCGCCGCGAAAGACAGGAGGTAGTGGGCAAAGTTGCCTGGCTGCGCCTGTTGCATGTGGGTGTGGTAGGGGATGATTCTGGACGAATGCTCCTGCGCAGCCTCCACCAGGCGGTCTTGAAACTGGCAAATGTGATCCATGACCTGAAGCAGGATTCTTCTGTAGTACATTCGGCCGACGGTGGCGCGCTGGTCGATGCGACTGCGGGCTGTGTGCAAGGCACCGGCAACGTGGTCACCGAGCTTCTGGCCGAGGGCGGATTCGACTTGGTACAAAAGACTCTCCTTGTATGGGTCGATGGGGAGTCGGTTGTAGCCCTGTGATCGTATTTCTTGCAATGCTGGCAGCAGCTGTTGTCCAACGGATCTGTCGACAGTCTTCTGTTCGACCAACATGACCACGTGGGCCAAGTCAATCCAGCAAAAGTCGTCGAACTGCTTGCATTCTGACTTTTGGGAAGGCCACGAATGATAAACTTGAAAAGGGGTACTGGTGCCATTTATGGCGGCTTTGGCATCCAAAGTGACGATCGGCCCTGGCATTGCGAAGGTGTCTTCGGCCTGTAGGTCTGGGGACAGAGAGCGGTTAGAGGATGCACTTCGCTGGGTGCCTTATCTGATGAAGGCGGATGGGATGAATACCTTTAGAATAAAATTAAGCTTGATAAGATATCTAGCCGATGAAACTGTTTACACCACTCTGAAATGTGGGAAACGCACGTCCTTTTAAACGGAGGCCTCGATGACAGTAGCCACGACGCACAAGAACATGCATCTGCGGACGGGCCGCAAAAATCTCTCATAGTACGCTTGCTTGCGCGTCAGTCAAAACAACTCAGCTGCGGCTTTTCCACTCAGGGGTGGTGTTCATTGCCGCACTCGTATGTCGTAACTTTGTCTCTCGACTAGGTCAGGGAGTCCCGGGAGAGGCGTGCGAGTGAGCGCGATGGCATCCTAGCCTGACGTCTGGCCCACAGAGGTCCACTAGATGAAAGAGGATTATTTATTCTCAAGTATTACGTATCATTCTGCGGCGGTTCGAGTTCCGCTGGTAGCTACGTGAAACAACTCTCTATTGTTGGTGGACATATGACGTGACATGGCTATGCAGAGATGCGTAACGCAAGGTCAAAGAGCTTGTCTGTGGATTTTTTATTCTTTCAGGTATCACAGCCTTGTTCAAAATGTCGTGAAAAAGATCTTCTTAAGAGCAGAATCCTAGATTTCCCGTGGCTCTCTGCTTCATGGCTCCCAACTGTTCAAACGATCGGCTTGGCAGTTCCGACGCTAATGTCAAACCAGTCGATGACCGCCAGCCACATCGAAGCTGCGAAGCCCGGTGCCGATCGACTATGGGAAGGCGGCTCCGAAGTTAGGCATGTATTTGGTAGGGCCGAGCCAAGTCACATGTTGCGCCATTGCGTTGGCTGTGCTCTGAGCCACTGCACGAACCAGCATGGAGCAACATTGATGCTACCAAGAGTTCTACTTTACAGCTGGTGGGGAGTGGCATCATAGGCAAAGCTCGGTCTTCTCTGCTTTAAATTACAGCCATGGTACACGCCAAATATGGGAAGCCGCCCAACCAACATTGGGCCTCTCTTCAGCTCTGCAACGGCCAGTGGCCTGATGGAAGCACCTCATCTGGATTACCTGGAAGCTTATGGGCGAAACAGGACACTTCATCCACAGTGGATCAATACTCAGAGTCTGAATTGTACCTTATGAGCATTACTGCCGATTCAACCAATAGACGTACTAGGCTCTAGCACAGACCTGTCCCTGGGGCGCCACGATCTGTGTAGCACGAAATTCGACAGTCGTAGACAAGATGGGTGCTCTTCGTGCTCTGCTTCCCTCCACCTTGACAGGTACTCGGTCGAAACCCGCGGGCGTTCCCGCGTCAGCGCCCAGGGCAGCCTCCACACCGCCGAGAGGTCGGACAGCTAGGAATAAATCAAGCAGCGGTAAATAGCAACGAACGACTTGTTCTTACTCAAAGACGTATCTACAGATGGTAAATAAAGGGTGTGGCTGCGCCTGAACCCGTCATGGTCGCTTTCCCTCATCACACAGCAGCGCGGGGCACAAAAAATAATGATCTGCAAGTAGGGAATTGAACCCAAGGCGATTCGAACGTCTACTGTTAAAGAGGTTAGACGATGCCTTTTCTAATAAAGGCAAAAAAAAAAA
>LUFD01000763.1:36801-48172 GCA_003025255.1 Cordyceps pruinosa
AATTGAACCCAAGGCGATTCGAACGCCTACTGTGAGGGGGTTAGACACAGAAGCTATGGAGGAATAAGCGTCACCGTACACCTTCAGGAAATTCCAAGTACATTAACCAAGTACTGGTACTGGAATCTGACGCTGCAGGGAGTTAGCCCGAGTCGGATTTGACTGGAGTCGAAGTACTGACCGCTACCGTTGCGCCATGGGTCCCGGTGTCTTTGGGGCTCGCCTATTTTGTATTCCAAACTACTTGGAGTTTTGACCGCGAGCCCGAGAAAAGGCAAACCCCCTTCCTTGGTAGCAAGCGGTTTTGAGAGCTACGGGTGCAAACAAGGAACTCGCGCTTTTAATTTTTCTTTACTGCCTCGTGGTTTGTCGTGCTGATAGACGAGGTGCAACAAGCGCCCAAAGACCCTCGCGACAATTAGAGTCAATGGATCTGCTCCCACAGCCCAGCGGCAGCTGAGAGCTCGACCTCCGAGTTCAATCAGTTCCCAGCTCAATAACGACTTCCTCAATCTCCGCTTTGCACCGTCACTTTGCCAGGTTCCACCACCATCACAGCCACTTTGAGCCGCATCAAAGGGTGGGCACTACACTTTGGAAAGGACTCCTCACGTCATCCAACATCGATATGAGTATCAGATCGCGAGTATTGTAAATGAGAAAGGAGATTACCCAGGTGACATGCGTAGTAGGTATTCAGTCTGCAGGAACTACCCCCTGTAAAATGGCTCTCAAACAAGCTTCCCTAACAAGCTTCTCAGACAAACTCCAAGACAATTCGACAATTTAGCGGCCCATCCTTATTTCAGAGACCTCGCCCGCACCGGCGGCGTGCTACATGCCGTCGCAGCCTACGGCAAAAAGGAGCTGGTGAAGTATACATCCCGGCCCCCGGGAGGCAAGGAAGATGTTGCACCCGACGATACTACATTCTGTTTCCAGTGAGGGTAGGTTTGTGCGTGCAGCCCGCGGTATGGAGCCCGATGTCCGTGATCTCGCTCAAGGTTACCAATAAGGTAGATAGTTTCCTGGTGCCAGCGTGGTTCCCATGCCCACTCAGCCGAGTCGTCCCAGTTTCTGCGGGACTGGCACCCTGTTGGAGAACAAGGGACAACGTGAACGAGAGGCCGGAATAAATTGCGGTGTGGCTTGGATCTCAGCCCCCAACCCACCCTGGTCTCAGATTCCTGCATCACGCCGGACCAAAATCCCACCATGTGGATTTCAAGAACAAGACAACGACTTACAGGGTGGCCTTGTGCCCGAGGGAGCCGCATAGCGTAGAGGGAGCTCCAGGCTACGCGAGCGCCGCACGGCGCAGGTAGTTGAGTCGAGACTCGAGGATACTCTCGTTGCAGGATTGGCTATTTCAACCCATGTAGATGGCTTGTGCTCCTCCTCTAAACTCTGCTTCAACATGTCCGCGTTAGCCACTTTGCTAGAGTTTACACTAGCAATCGAAAGCTAGCTCGACTTCAGGATACAGAACGAAGATGGTGCTGGCGTCGGGCCTGAAGCGCAGCAGAAGAGCCACGGCAACCCCCGTCAGAGAGCACGCCGCAGCAACCTGTCAGAAGCCGGGAGCCGACGGCCTGAATCGAGGAGGCCAGTTTCTCGGCAGTGCTGCCACGCCAATGCGCAGCCAAAAGTTTGCGACCTCCGCCACAGAAACAACCTTACCGGCCGGGTTGCCCGATCAGGCAAGCGAGACGTTGGACGTCGTCTTCAGACTGGGCCCGGAGAGCACTTGCTGCAACCGCATTACCATCCCCAGTTGTCGCAATTCAGCTCCATGCTTGCACGCCCGTGCTGGCGGCGCTTCCAGACTGCGGTGGCAATGCATGTAACATGTCAATGGCGTGCACGTACATCGATACTGACTGCGCTCGTATGGTAGCCTCGTGTACATCGAAATCCAACCCGGGCGTGGTTTTGTGGACGGCGTCTCCAACGACGCGTAAGCAGGGAATGCTGACGTGTCAGTGTGCAATCACCGCTAGAGGCTCAGTGTCTCCCTGAATGTTGTGATCCCTGCGTCGAGTGGCCAATTTCCAGGATCGTGCTTGCTCTACAGAAGCGCCTCTCTAGCTAAGAAGCCCTCCCTGGGAAGATGGCAGTTCCGGGCAGCTTTCCGGCCGAGTCAAGAACCGGTATGCGCCGGCCGCACCACGTTGTCCCACCTTGACGGTTTTCTTGACGGGCGATTCGGTCTCTTGGCAATAACGCAATTCCATGCGATCAAGTCCGAGAGCAGAGAGACCCTCCCATCATAGCGGAAACAGAGCAGCCTCTCCCCGTTCCCGTGTGCGGCCTTCGCTGGCTCTGGTCGATTCCCTCGCACGCTCTCGTGCCCACCCCTCCATGAGACTTTTTAGATGCTTTCTTATTTCCTTGGTTAAATGCGGCCCACATCATGGCTGATCGTTGCCGTTCCTTCTCTGCAAGGGTTGTCACGTTTCCCAGAGGCTCTGCACGGGGAGGGGGGTGCCAAGGATCTGAAGAGGGATCATCAGGGTGGATGTCTCAATACACGGCTAACAAAAGCTGCATCTGAATTCTTTGCCGTCGAGTTGTGCGGGGCTGTCAGCCTGAATGTTGATACCGTCATACTCAGTGGCATATCTATTCTCCGTCGTTCTGTAAAGGGTTCTTGCATACCCCCGGAGGGATCAGTGCAACAGCTCCAACGAGTTCGGCTTCTCGTCCAAAAGAAACCAACTAGTCCGCAGCGGGCCGAGCCTTGAAAACACGTCCATGATTGAGCCCTTCCAATCCATTACCTCCAATCGCTGGGTGCCTTCAAAATGTTCAAAACCATTGGAAGCGGTACTCTCGCAGCCGTCAACTTTGTCTGGCGTTGGTCGGTTCCTTACAACAGCCGCAACCGTCCCATAGATCCAGTCTATGCTGCTGTTTGGGGCACGGGGCTTGAGCAAAGCAGCATCTTGGACATTCTCGAGAAGTCTTTTCCCAGCATCCCGCGCCCTGAGCTCCCCGTTGAAGAAGAGGCTATCCGCCGTCTAGTTCGAGAGCGTCTACCACCTGGTAGCAGTCGCCCACCGTCTTCGTCATCATCAACTTCTCAAGAGGACCGTGATAACTTGCACTCTGACGCCTCCAGCCTCACCCAGATTGGCGACGAGGAGGCCATCCATGCTGCGAAGCAAAAGCAAAAGGCCCTGGACTCCGCCGAGGAGACATGGGAGCACCTCCCTGCTGACCTCCGCGCCCTCCTTGCCAGCCTGAATGCCCAAAACATGGAAGCCAAGCTCACGTCACTGCTCACCGCTCCCTTCCACACGTCCTCCGGCCGCGGCGCCATCCGCCGAGGCTCCTCCGGCGTGCGCCGCACGCTGGCCATGTGGCGGCACGGCTTCGCGGCCGCCGTGCCGCGCGCGGAGCGCTGCCTCACCAACCTCTTCATCGTCTTCCTCGTCTTCAGCGCGTGCTACCCCGACGTCGCCGCCGGGTTCCTCGGCGAGCGCTCGTACAACCAGCGGTCCATCGGCGGGCGCATCGTCACGCTGTGCCAGCTGTGGTTCCTCTGGCGCTACCCGTACCACTCGCTGTGGCTGCTCTTCAACTGGAGCCTGGAGCGGCTGCTGGGCGCGTTCGTCGGCAGCACCGTGTACGCGCTCGCGGCGGTGGTGCCGGCGATCCACGCCGCGTACAGGACGTCGTGGTTCCGCGTCATGATGCTCGTGCTGTCCATGACGTGGCAGGTTGCCGTGCAGTTCTCGCCGACGGTGCGCGACTACGTGATGCGGCTTCTCACGCGCCGCCAGATGCGGCTGCTGCGTGCCCGGAGCGATGGTGAGAGTGCTATTGACTGGGACGAGGCGGACAAGGCCATCAACGCTGAGCTCACCACGATCAAGACCTTTACCGCGCAAGCCCAGGCGGCCGTGGCTGCCGAGGATGTCCCTGTTCGAGTCCGCACCGAGCGCTACATCCAATACACCGCATGCTATAAGCTCGGCCGCCCCGCCGACCAGCTCGTCGGGTTGTTCAAGGATGATCTCGAGGGCATCATCGATACCTATGAAGATTATCAGTCCACTAGTCCGGCTACCGCGCCGGAAGACGACGGCCACGTTGAGCCCCGCGCGCCCAAGTTCCTGCTCGTCTTCTTCGACATGGCCATCTTTGCCTACGTCTGCTACTCGTTCTACCCGCAGCCGTTTACATTCAACACGGTCGTCGCGTACGGCACCGTCGTCTGCATCAAGCAGGCCATCATCGCGTGCAAGCGCTACCAGACGCCCAAGAGCGCGCGGCGGCTGTTCACCAACATGGTGTCCATCAACATCATCGGCATGTTCCTGGTGTCGACGCCCGTGACGGTCAACAGGGACGTGCTCAAGAGCGACGCCAACTTCATCGCCCTCACGCTGGCCATGGTGTTCGCGACGCTGTTCCTCGCCGAGACCATTGCGCCGCTGCTGCTGGCGCTGGTCGAGGGCCTGGTGTCTGGCTGCAGCTTGCTGCAGGGCAAGATGCGCCGCAGGAAGAGCAGCGCCGGGGAAGAGAAGCCGAGGGTAGAGTCCTTTCCTGCGATGCCTTGCTTTATTGAGTCGTCGAGAGGTGGAGAAAAAAATGCGTCTTCCATACGAGAAGCGCAAGTAAAATAGGACGCGACATGCTATACATGCCAACACAGGTGGCCACGACATTCGGCAACCGGGCATAATCCGGAAATGTAGGTAGTGATCACTTGCAACAAGTGATTCTGGGAGTATTCAATGTTTCAAAAATATTACGACTGTTATATGCTGCTAGAATATACGCGTCACTACGGATACACCGTACAGGATGAAACGTCAACTGTCAACCCTGGCGTCGCAGGCGAACCCGCAACACCCCTGGTTTCAACCCACCCAATTTATACCCATCACCTGTCCTTGACTTTCGTTTTCTTGTAAATAACTTCTGAAAATCTGCGTCAATCACACCTTCTCAAATTACGCTACGACTTTACGCCGTCGCTGTTCATTGCGTGGCGCTCGTATAAGACAGCCTTGCCGACAGCACAACCCCTCCAGACCCGAGCTTTCGGACACCCTTCAAAGAGGGGCAAATAAAACAAGACACGTTATACCAGACATTGCTCCCGCACAAATGGCCAAGTTTGACTTTCTTCGATCCGTCGGCGCCACGAAAGAGGCCGTGGCCGTGCTCAACGACCAGCCCGGCCTCTTCACCAACCTCATCGTCGTCCTCATCGGCCTCGGCGCGCAGGCCGGCCTGCTGTGGTTCATTCACTACGCCACGCTCAAGCCGGAGCAGAAGAAGAAGAAGGTGAAGAAGGGCGCGGCTCCGGCGGGCGGCCGTGGAAAGGACAACGCGAGAAAATAGCGTTGTCCAACCTGTGGCTTTTCTTGCATATGCACAGCTTCCGGCATACAATTGGGCGTTTCTTGTGCCCTCTATCCCTGCACTACTGGTTGGAAGCAGCATCTTCTTTACCAGGTGAATCTTGGGTGGAGCGCATCGCGAATGGGATAATTGTTCTATGTAATATTATTAGATTTCTCACTTCGAAATACCAGTCGAATAGGAAAAATTGGCATCCCATTTGCGACATCTATCCTAGCTGAAGCAATCCACCACATTTGACGAAACACAATCCCCTGACAGCCGTGGCTGGTTAGTCAATAGCCAGATTTCGTGAGTGTTTCTAGTTCTTAACGTCGAGAATCGATTCATCCAGCTCCCATGCCAATTCCCTCGTCTCGCTATCCTTCATCTTCTTCTGGACAAATGATTCCATATTCTCACTGGTTCGTTCATCCAGCAGACCAAGTCTATGTTCCCAAGCATCCTCAGGCGCTTCCCCAGTGCCAAATACCCTTGGATCCAGCTTCTCCCAGAAAATGGCATCGAAGGCAAAATTCTTTCGCGCTGCATACACAGTCCAGAAATCCCCGTCATCCCAACTCTGGCGCATTCTGTTGGATAACTGCTTACCATCTGAACTGGCACCTGTTCATCGCTTGTCAACTCGTACGCCGCGTGGCCTATAACTCCCAATCAAGCTTTAGCCCTTCTCGTAGTTCTGGTTTTGGACGCATGTACTCATAATAGGCGGACTTATTAGTGAGCGTAGGCTGGCCAATGTGTTCACGAGTGATTGTCAAGACACACAAGTTTCATTTCAGCTCTCAAATTTTGTTTCCGGGTCGAAGAACCCGCTGCCAAGCACGATAGTATCCCCTGCGGCACCCAGGAATTGCGCATATTCTCCGCCAACAGACACCGCCTCAGCGAACTCTAGATCTTCAAGCGCGTCATAGTCAATCAGTACCGTCGATGAGGTTCCCTCCACAGGCAGCGATCCAGCACCGCCGTTCTCGTCTTGGAACTTGGAGGAAAAGAGGTCTTCCCCGAAACAGATCAGGTTCGATCCAAGCCCATAATCCGTGACCACACTTTCCATCGCTTCTTGGCCACGTTGTCGAGCGACAACCATCTTCGGGCCAGGCAGATTTGTTTGTTTTACCTGAGATAAGGCGGAGTACCACAAGTGTTTCTCAATACCTCCCCGGTCAGCGAGACTCCAGAGCTTCCGCCTCAACGCTGGCGACTGGGCAGCGTGTTGCACGGCGGTCAGCGCACTGGTAATGGTTGACATGTATTGAGCCCGGTCTGTAACAGCCTACTCAGATTAGCAACGGTTTCTTCTCCTGTAGTGAGGTACATACCTTGACGTATGGCACATTGAAGACTGTTGGGATCATCTTTGCCAGGGCGTGGGTCGCATTGCCTTGCCGAACAGAGACATCTGTCAAATGTCTAGCTGAGCCAGTGATGAGCACCGTTATCGCTGCTTGCAAGATATTTTTGAAGTTTAGTTTTGCCATGTAGTTCGTCATCCCAGTATACTCTGGAGCAAAATCGTGCACCCCAGACCGATGCTGGGACTCCAGCTCGCTGGTCAGCGAAGCCTCGCTCCATGACCTCTGAAGGAACACATCTATCGACTCATCCCCAGTTTCCCGCTTTCTCTTCTTTCCTTGCTGCGTACTATTTGGCCGTGTTATTTCGATCTGGCAGCGGAGATTCCGGAGCTCCGTTTTCGCCGCGGTTGGCGGACAGCTCATCGACGCCGAAAGGTCAGGGTGCTGAAGAGAGAACTCCAGTATTGAGCCACCTGGTGCTTCGCAATACAGCACGCGCAGCTTTAAGCGCTCCCAAACCTGTTTCTCTCCATCAGCTTCTGGGGATGAAACTCGCCAAAACATATCCGGCTTACATCGCAGCTCTCAATCCACGCAGCCACGTCTCCCATATCTAGCCGCTGATCAGAGACACGACCGAGCAACTTGACCGAGATGCGCATGCGGCAGGCGGACGCCGGGAGAATCCACAGCTTTTTCTCTGTACGAAGCCTCGTAATATCATCTGCGCAGGATATCTCGATACCTTCTGGTGAGTCGTCGCAAAAGCGCAGCGAAGTACGGAGGTCCGCCTGCAGCCCCGTTTGCTGACTGCAAATGACGACCGCTGGCAGTTGCACGACGCCCATGAAAAGAAGAGGCAGGCGAGGAAGGGCACCGAACAATGAGAATAAATTTCAGCCGATGAAATGATGAGGCGGTCGTGGGAATTGACATTGAAGTTGAGAAAACTTTTCGCTTCACGGCCTCGAGAGCTGCCAGCTGCGTCGCCATCGCCTGCCTTCCCCATTCGGCGGTGTGACAAACGCCGGACATCTTCAAGACTATGAGAGATGGTTTGTGTTTTTAAATAGAAGGGAGATACATTTGGCTAAATAGGATGAGAGTATGATATTCCATAGTCAAAAAATTGAAACGCCCCAACATGATGTTGCATGTCTACATGCCGTTCGTAAGTAACAGGAGAAGAGAACATTCAACAGTGATCAGAATGCTATCCGGTATATTTTTTTTTCAAGAGCGGCACAGCCGTAAATGGTAAAAATAGCAGATTTCCCAGAAGGCGCAGTGCGTGACGGTTATTGAAGCGGTTCGTCCGCAGCGAAGCTTTGGTCTGTCAATCTCTATTTGGCAAACCAGGGAAACTTCTTCTTGGCGGGGTCAAAGACGCCGGTGGAATTGCTGCTTTCCAGCTCGACGCTTCTCTGGTATATTTCCTAGCAAACCGTTAATGGAAAAGGAATTCTCGTCACGGGCAAGCCGGCGCAACGTACCTCGTCATCCGTGGGCATCCGACAGCCCAGGATCAGCTCGCGCGTCAGCACGTTCTTGACCAGGTTCGGATACGCCGTGCCCTGGCTCTTCATCAGCGGCAGCAGCACGTCTCCGAGAACCTCAAACTTTCGCCAGTTGACGCGGTCGCCGTTCGGCCCGACGAACGTCTTGCTGCCCTCCTCCGCGTTCACCAGGTCGCGGAGGTGCAGGGGGACAAAGGGGATGCGCGGGAGCGGCGAGTTCTCCCAGGCCAGGCGGTATGCCGAGTGGCTCTTTTGCGTGCTCATGAGGATCACGGCCCGCGCGAACCGCTTCTGCACTTCGGGGGACACGAGCTGCCTCGTCTGCGCCAGCCGATGGATGGCGATGCCGTTGATCCCGGCGAGCACGGCGGCAAGGCCGTTGTAGTTGTTGAGTTGGCGGAGCTTGATGGCGACGTTCATGAACTTCTCCAGCATTTGCGCCCGGTGCTTTGCTTTGTCGCGGAGGAGAATCAGGTTGGCCACCCATTTCGCAATGTGGTTGAAGTGGTGAATCATGCGGTTCACGTTCTTCAAGCTCCTGGCCTTTTCCTTTTGCGTCGACGACAGACTGACATAGCGCACAAAATCTCGGATGCGAATGGACGAAAACAGAATCCAGTCGATTCTCGTCAGCTCGTCCGCAATCTCGTCATCAGAGAGGTCCATAAAGATATGGTACCGAGTCTTGTTCATGGGATGCAGATCCGCCGGCTCAAGCGATGCGGCCTCTCGCTCATACTCGTCGTACGAATGGAACTGGATTTGCCCGCCAGGCTGGCCGGCAAAGTCAGGCAGCGCAGTAGCCTCTGGCCCACCGTCGCCATCATCGTCGGCATGAAACATGCCGATACTGGCCGACAGCTCGCTCATTTCTCTAGATAACCGCTCTTCGTCGCATTCTGAGCCGCTGTGGTCGGAAGCGGCCCAACCTGTGTCATCGTCCTCGAGAGTACTTCTCCGCAGGCTTCTCCTCATCTGCTGGGAAGCAACAGAAAAGATGGGCTCGGCTGAGAGATGCTGGATAAATTCGAACAAGCTCTTCCGGGTCGAAATTTTGGCAAAATCGCCCGGGTACAGCGAGACCCATTTGGCGATGACCTCGATGATTCGCAGCTGGGTGGCGGTTTTGGAGAGGTAGTGCGCTGTCTTATCATCGCGCACGCGATCTAGGCGCTCTAAAATAGCCGCAAAAAGATCGGTCGGGGTGGTGAACTTGCGATATAAACATAGAAAAATATCCGAAAAGTTGTTGTCCGCGCGGGACAATCTCAGCGCCAGAAGACGGTCGACAAGCTCCGCCAGGGGAACTCCCGTCATCTTGGGCTGCTTCTCGACAAAGTTGTCCTCGCTCCGCTGGAGGATGGGGATATCGTCCGAGTATGTTTGTCCCTCGCTGTCGGATTCCTCGACGTCCAGGAAGTAGTCCGGGCCAGACTTTTCGGCTCGGTAGGCCTGGCCTGAATTCTTCGAAGCGCGGGCCCGGTAGCTTTCGCCGTGCGGCGTACCAAAGCCCTTGAGGACGGAAAGCTCGGAGCTCGCGCGGCTATGCTTGCTCTGTTGACTGATGGGACGGCCGGCGGATGTATCTGGGGCTTCGAGATTGATAGCTGACTGCGCGCGTCGGCGGGGGGCGGGCTCGCCGTGTTCTGCGGCGTGGTTAGCTTAGTCGTGATGGCTTGAGTGGGAAGGGGCTGACGTACCTTTTCTGTGAGCAATGGCGGCTTTCAGAATGGTCTGGAGGCAGGCTCGTGATACCTCTGCCTTTTCAGAAGACACTTTGTATGTGCCGATGCAGGACTTGAAGATCTTGTGCTCGGCAACGCCGTCGGCATCCACCTCCCAGTCGTCCTCGTCGATTTCGCACTTGCAGGCAACCAGGATGGAGGGCAGACCGGCATTCGTGATAGCAGCTGCGCGACAGTTAGCAGCTGTGTAGCAGGTTGGTGACGGCCGGCATAATTCGGGACGCACTCATGGCTTGGGGAAGAGGTCGAACGGATTCGGAGTTGGTGACATCATATAGCACCAGAGCACCGTCAGGGCGGGGGACAATGTGGCCATTGATCTGCTTGGGCCATTGGATCGTCTGCGACGAGGCCGCCTGGTCGAAATTCTCGAGGTCAAGCTCGAACAGCGACACGCCGTGTGTTACATTATCGACCACGAGGCGGACGCTTGCGGAGCTGGCGATGGGCGGTCGAGAGAGGCCAAGGACCTTTTGAATGAAGGTGGACTTGCCCGCACCGGCAGAGCCGATGACGGCAATGGTGAAGCTTTCCATTGGGGCAGCCGTATGCGCCTGGGCAGAGGACAACGGGAAGCAGGTTAGCTTTCTACAATATGGGACACGAACGCTTCAAAAGGGGGAAGAGAAAGAAACGGCACGGAGGCGCAATTGTGGCCGTCGCGCGGCTGATTGGTCCCCGCGAGAGGTCGCTGAGCGGTGCGGCGCATTGTCTAGGTAGCCTCCGGCGCAGACCGCATGCGCACGGCAGGGCTGGACAGGGCGGGTTACACCTTTGTGGCACACGGCACCAGGCAGACAAAGAGAGCGGCGCACAGCAGGAAAGGGGGCCTCGGTAAGAGACACGTACCCGGTGCGCTTATCGCAGGAGGACCGCGACGAGGGAGAGGCCAACGAGGGCTGGCAGCCTGCTCATCGCCACCAGGCTGGTGGTCCGGACTGCCGAGCGCAAAGGGGAGCGGCGGCGGATGCGACGAGTCGGGCGATTCTATGTCGGAGGGGGGCGTGTCGTGGTCGGAGTGCAGGACAAAGGGGCCGGTCGAGGAGGAATATACCGGTATTCGCGATTGACTCTGTCGGTGGCCAAGGAGCATCGGTCGCGGGATAGGCAGTCGTAAGCGTATCTACTGAATGGTGGGGGACCGGCCGCTGCGGAAGCGGGTGCGGCGGCGGCGCTGATGGTGGTGGTAGGAGGCTTCTGCTGATGAGGACGAAGTGGGTGCGACGCCTTTTAGCAGTCAACGGCGCGTTATGGAGGATGACGGCTTATCATCAGCTGGGCACGAGGAAGACGGGGGGCCCTCTCAGAGAGGAAAGGAACGACGACGACGACAGCGAGGCGGCGGCGGCGGCGGCGTCGGTGGCGCCGTAGGCAGAGGCCCCTTGCTTGGCCAGGAGAGGCACGGCGAGCGCCCCGGAGGGGAGAGGGGGGG